>JBAJHX010000046.1:4164429-4177865 GCA_037176925.1 Amniataba percoides | reverse complement strand
GCGAGATCGATGTTGTCATGGTTTCAAAAGACCCAGATAAACATCCAGTAAGAGCTGAGCCTTGAGGTATTTTGGGAAATACACTGACGCTTTTTATCCACATCTAGTGTCTTGTTTAACTCCCACTACACACAAACACACAGATAAACAAAAAAAATTAAGCTTTATTAAAAAGACTAAACATAAAATAGTCTCATTTTGAGCTAGAAAACACATTATGGAGAATTTCAGATTTATACAATCTCAGAGCATCTGTACTTTTTTATCCCTTAATTCATGTCATTGAAGTCCTGTTTTTCCTCTGTCTCTGTGGATCTCACTCTTGCTGTGTTTCTGTACTGCATGTGTCTGTGTGTCATCTCTAAGCCTGTCATGTTGGATAATACTGGATGTTGATTACCCCCGCTGTCTGAGGTGAACATCATTAGAGCCCTGAACTGGATGTGAACCAGCCGTTACCGAGAGGGGCCAAAGTCTATTAAATGCCATTATTGAATCTTCAACCTAATTTAAGAGTAGACGCACAATGACTGGCCGTCTGGCAGCTAGCTGTGGTTTCTTTACTCAATTCCAAACCTCCTCCGAGGAAGCGTACAGACAACCGCCAAAATAAATGAAACACATTTGTAACAGAGGAATACAGAATATATTAAAAGCTGCCGATGAGTTTTGCTGGCATGGTCTATGTCAGCAGAGTGGTTTGGAAAGGAGGAAGATCAAACTTTTAACTGAGTGTTAGGAAAGCTACTTTGAAAGTGTGGTTTTACAAGTTACCTGTTACTGCACTCGAACTTTAGTTGCAGCACTTATTCCCTCATGTGGAATACATTTTTATTAACTCAGGTTTCTTAGACAAAGTAGTTTAAACCTCTGTTCTGGTTTCTCAGCAACCAGGGTTTCCAGATATCATCATATTATCATTTTCATATGAAGAATCACCACCAGCGTTCTTCTGCTTTTAGTGGATCTTTTGACTAAAACAGGGTTATGATGCAAGTGATTTTTCATTGCATCAAACATACTGTGAACTTTGGAGGTTAGACTGAAATGTTATCAAAACCATCAAAAAAACTGGCACAATAATAAAGGTTTCTTTTTAACACAAAGCTTAAATTTACTGACCAGCTATATCCTGCATTTTGCAACATATTTCGTCATTTAATTTGGAGTTGTGTTGCTTTCACCAGACCACAATGTCAATATTGGATGATTCTGAAAACCACAGATGATGACAGCATGATGGTATGATTAAGATTAGGAAAAGACATGAAAGTAAATTGATACAGACTGGCACACTTAAGGTTAGGCGACCAAAACACTTCTTTGGAGCTATGGTCAATAAAATGGCAAATTTCTGCTGCAAAGTGAAATGCACACCACATTCATCCACGACCCCAACTTCCACACACCTACTTTTCATCCTGCTACATAAAAGGCGCTGTAATTATTGTATATCTACATATCCACTGAACATTTGGATATAATTTTGGAGTTGTAGAACTGTCCATCATGGGCAGGGCCTTTAGGATGCTTTGAGGCCTGAGGCTGGGTTAGGGTTAGGGTCTCTTTCATTGTTTGTGGAAGCACTGTAGAGCCTAAAAAATGACCTACAAGGCAGGTTAATATGTAAAGCCATTAATGACTGAAATCAATAATAATAAAACAACAGACAACCCCCCCCCCCCCCCCTAAAAATTCTATACAAGTATAACAGTATGATAAGCCTCAGATCATATGTAGATCAACAACCATACAAGCAAAGGTTAGTTTAGTAAGAAAATGGAATGCATGTAAGTAGAGGGAAATAAACAATCAGGATAATGATAGGTAGAGGGCATCTTTTTTGATGTGAGCAAGTACAGGTGAAGGACATGAGAGAAGAAATACATGTTAATAGCATTTGACAGAATCGTGAAAGCAAGGCTGTGATTTTTTTGTCTGGAGTTTAAAGGCACTGAAAAACATGTTGATCTCACCTTTATTTTTGGGATTCAGTCACATAATTAAACTGTCTTCATTCCAGCTACACTGCAGGCGGTCACAAGAAACACTTACAGCAGCATTCAAAAATCCCCGGTCTTGTCACAATATTAAATACGCACGAGTTGCGGCACAGCGTAAGCCGTGATTAAAATGCGTCGCTTCCACCACTAAGACATGTCTCTGGTGTATCAGATGGAAGCTTAGCACCGGCATATGCTCGCTGCAATGATCCGCCGACGGATGACAGGTGGTTACCCAACTATTTGCATAATTATGGGTGTAACGCACAGGCTGCTAGAACGTTATAAACAAATCCATATGGCCTTTTGGGAAAATCCAGATGATTCACACCACAGCTCACGGATATACTTACCACCTTTCCTGTGTAAGAGACATCAGCAGGATTTCTCACTGAATGTTTTAACTGAAGTGTGAAGTGTGGAGCAGTTTCATTCCCTCTACTTGTTTTGGCAGCTCCGATCAAATCTGAGAACTTTACACCAAGTTTATGTTGCAGATCGGTCACTGTGGCAGCTGTAACATGGACCAGGGTTTCCTGTGCACTTTCTTGTACGTTTGATGACTGGGCTAATTTTGGTTGTGAGACCTGATTTCAATCCTGGGAAACTTTCCAAAATCAGCTTTAGTTGGTAGTGCAGTGTGTAAGAATGACCCTTATCTTGAGAGCCAGAGTCAGATGATATATGAGCAATTTTACCACAATTACATCAGTAATTGTTATTTTAAGGAAGGCTAGGCTGAGCGAGGGGTTGGATTTTCACATAGATGTTTTTTTCATATTTACATTTTTTATAGCTGCCTGGGTAATAATCCAGCTAAGTATATATACAATATATTTCTTTTCTTTTATAGTGGGAATCAAGCCAAACCAAACTTCTCATATTTTAGTTGCACAATGCTTCCTTTCTGCCTCAATAGACCTTTCATGAAAACTAGAGTTTTTATTATCACCTCTTGTCTGATGTGTAGTGTGATACTGTGGAGTCTTATGGTTACCAGACAGAACAGTGACCCCAGAAATTTGCCACTAAGGTGGAAAGTGATCTGCTCAATATATGTTTTCCTTGCTTTGTCACTTTTTTTTTTTTAATGTTCCACCACTAACTCTTTTCTCTTGTTATCCTCCTCTTTTCCTCCCTCTTTTCCTTTTCCTTTACTTCTCTTTTACATCCTCAGATATGCCTCTCCATGTCCGTCGCAGCAGTGATCCCTCCCTGGCTGGCCTTCCTCCGGGCGAAGTTCCGGTTGGCCCAGAGGAACCATCCAGAAAGAACCCAACCCGTTGGTCCACAACCGCTGGCTTCCAAAAGCACAACCACAAATCAAATACAAGCGCTGCCACCGGCAGCCTGGAACGAAAGGTAAATCTGATCACTGATGCACTGGTTTGTTATTCATTCTCTCAAGAGAAATACCCACTATGACATACCTTTTATGTTGTGAACTACATGTGAATACAAAGTGTTAAAACACAGCAGAACTTAGTAAAAATCAGAATTGCATTTATTCTGCATTACACCACTATCAAGGAGTCACTGATTCAAACATCTTACCCAAGTTATTCTTCTCAATGCTGCAAATGTACTTGAGCTGCATCACTTACAATGTCAGATAAATGTGCTCTTAAATCTGGCAACTAACTTCCTTCCTGCGTCTTTGCTCATTTTCATTCCTTCTCCCCTCTGCACCCAAATCAAAGAAATAACTGTTAGATATGAAACCCGTGCTGCCCTGCTTGCAGATACCCAGCAGTGGCACAGATAGTCCTTATCTGACACTAGTTCCCTCTGATAACGACGAGCAGAGATTGTTAAACACTTTTCCTTTGTTCCAAATTCACCTTTTCTGAGGCTTTTTAAGCTTCTGATTATACATCCTAAAAAAACGTAGCCCAGGTACATCCTCCCTGCGGCGTCCAAAAGAGAAGGGAAGCCAATTAACTTCTCAAAATGGCTGCCCCCACGTGGTGCTGAAAGACCTTTACTTCTTGCTGAGAAAGAGATATGTTCCCAATGAAACAGATAGGTTAAAAAAGGGAGATGATTGAGTGCCTAGAACGTGACATGGCAAACCTCCACGTGATTAGTGTGTCTGGAAGCATTGTCTGATAATCCCATTTAAAGACACTTTAGTTCTCAGAGCCTCAACAATGTAACGGCACACTCCTCAGTGGAGGAGGGAGTAGACAGTGAAATTCGAGGTGAAATGGTATACGGTGGTGAAATTAGACCTTTCAGTAGGCCTTCTTTTGTGGCTCATTTTACACTGAGCAAATAACATAAAAAAAAAAAAAAAGAAAGAAAAAAATCACAGGCGTGTGGGTAGAGTCATTGCTCTGCCTTGGGGCCTCCACTCCCTCTGCTATCTTCAAAATATGAACAAATGACTGCATTTTAGCTCATCATCTAACAACAGTAAGTTCAGCATTTCACCACAGATTACATGTAAAAAGTGATTCTTTTTGTTAAATGGATTACTTCATATTGACATGGAAAACAGTGACGATATTCACATTACAGCTATAAAAACATTGCACATTATTTAGATTTGGATATAAATAAAAATAAAATTCAAGTTCAATATTTAGTTCTTGTCTGCTCGTCTGTTTAATAGGTGATCATTTATCTGAATTAGATCTGTTTAAATCATCTTCCTGTCACTGACTGTGACTGTTCAAAAGTAATGAGCTACCATTGGAGGACTTTGTCTTTTTTAGCTTGTGCAATGTTTGAGTAAAAAGGCAGTCCTCATAATCCTCAGTATATCGTTTTCATTCAATTGACTTACATTCACCATCACTTCAAGAGGAAATCTATTTTTCATACAATCAATAACAGATGTTGAATGTATAAGTAAGTATAAGTAAGCATTGACTTTGATATATTTATGTCTTGGCACAAACATTATTCTCAAAGGGAACCATGCATCAAAGATTAGCATTGCCAAAAGAGCGTATGGATGCACGCCACACTACAGTGTCTCTCCATTGTCTGGAGTTATTTCCTTTACATACTACAGCCAGCCATGTTCTGTTCAATTCCCTGAGAGCCCAGTTATAGTTGAGTGAGGCTCGCTTCTGCTAAATCTCCATCATATAAGCCAGAGTCAGAGTCCTCAGTCATCAGCTAGCACTGTAAACTCATCACATCCCTCAATGACTTTACAATACCTCATACTCTGGGTTCTCCACACTTAGCAGTCAACTAAAGGGATTAGGCAGTGGATATGAGCCTGTTGATTTACTGCTACCTCTCTGGTATCTGAGTTTGTCCACATTTTATGATCTGATGTTTCGTAAAAGTTTTTGGAGAAGGGTCCCCGGTCGTGGCAAGTTGCACAGTGGGGACCAGGGCCACAACAGCTGTCAGGGGCCGTCTCAGTAGAGCCCACGTGTCCGGCAGAGTTTTACAGTCGTGTCTGCAGTGCTTCCTCAGGCCTTGTCACGCCACGTTCAGCTGCACTAAAACACACATGGCTTATTACAGCATGCAGGCGAAAGGGCTCCTCTCCTGCTTCGTCTCGCTCTGTTTTTCTTGCATTGTTTGCAGCATAACTTTTCTTTAGCCTTTGTTCACCTTTTCATCTGTTTGTCATCCTCCCACTCATTCTGCAACAATCCACTTGGGAGATTTTTTTTCTTAACTTTTGTTTGTGTGCTTTTGTTGTGTGATGTCTCATTAAAGAAATCAAAACTTCTGTTTCTTCCGCCTCGCTCTTTAGTTGCTCATCAGACCTTAAATCATTCTAATTCTGTTTGTGTGTTCTGGTGAATCATTGTCTCCGCTGTGATTTCTTATATTAATTTGCTTTCATTTTTATTCAAATAGCTTCAGCCACCATGACCTTCAATCACCAGGATTTCAATGCCAAGGCTAACATGTCTGGAATGTAATGTTTTTGTGCTCTTGGCCATTGTAATAAGTCTGCTCGAGTCTGCTGGTGTTTGACATTACCTTGGCAGGAGGGTTTTGGAAGGTACTTTTTGTGTAATGGAAGAGCTCAGCTGTGGCTGTCTTATTGTAAGAGGCCTCTTATTAGCGGCTCGGTTTAGCTGTGGGGAAGGGTTAGGGGTGAGGGTGGAATGGAGTGAGACTTGAATGAACAACACAGTATCGGTGTGCGGCACAAGTCCAAGACAAACTAACCTTCTTCCATCACCTAATGTCTTTCATCCAGCTGCTATAGATAGTACCAAGACACAAAAAACATGGCCAAACTGTTTGTTGATAAAGGATTTTATATTGCCTCCTATTGCCTAGTTGTGTCTTTGCCCATGCAGTAAACCATTCAGTCTTGCAGTGATGTTTGTTTAGTCTCCTCTTCCTGTTCCTTTGCAGGGCAGAGGTGGCCATGCCTATCGGAGTCTTCCTCGTGATACAAGTGGCTGGACCACTCAGTTCCAGAGAGAGATGACCCGGTCCTCCCTCAGCGCCAACCATCCAATGGTGGACCGATGGCTCGACCGACAGGAACAGGTACAAAGGGTGGATTTAATACAAAAATATTATAGTTATTTGAGGTGTAAAGACTAGAAAACACTGCTTGTTTGAAAACACAACCATTGCAAATAATCTCAATCAATGAACTTAAGTAGAAATATAGAGGCAGACTTCTTTAAAAAGAGTGCTGTCTATGCTGATGCTGTATAGTTACATTGTCTACCAGTTACACTCATACAGTCATAGTTGGCCACCACCTCTGTTTTTAGCTTCACATCCATCCCTGATATCATGTCACCCAACATAAAAATGATCCCAAAATGTTCCACACAGTGAGGAGGACAGGTGTTAAATTCAAGGAAAGACAGCAAAGGCATCTGTTCGATATTGCAAAATACTGTGTTGGGGTCTCAGAATTGCTATCAGCAAAGAAAAAAAGGGGTTGTTTAATCCCCAGGGATACTGCATGCCAAACTATTTCTGGCAGGTATTATTCTCTGCATACAAGACTAGTTTTCATACCGCATTGCCCTAATCCCACTGTGTGACAGTAACTTATGTCATCTGGGTGACACATTGATCCAGAGAACCTGAAGGGGGCAGATCTGAAGTCTTCAGCATGGCTGGCCCTTGTGTTTGGACCCCTCACTTTTTGCAGAAGCTCCATGTTGGTATATTTAACACCATGCTGCACATTGTGCCATTACGCTTCATATCCTGCCATAATGTTACAGCAGTGATAAGCACAGCAGTGACACATAACAGACTAGTGATTATGGCCACAGTGACTGCCCACTGCCCAAGCCAACTTGAGACAGAAGCAGTGACTGACATCAGACTTCACATTTCTTTTCTATGATACTTTTCATAAAGTAACAGTGTACAGTGTTAGTTATTGAGGACTTTGCTCCTCACTTCACACCTCCCCGCTCTGTCGGCACTTTGTGATTGTCTCATTCTGTGACTGGTCCCTCTACTCCTCAGCCTGTCAGAGGAGAGAAAAATGTTCCTTTAAAAGTTATTAAAAGTGACAGAGGCTCTCTGCGGGGAGAACAGAAATGACCTTGGGAGGTGTCGGACAGGCTGAGCTCGGTATGAAGAGGATTTCTCGCAGTTTGTCTGTCAGTCTATATCCATCACTACCTTAGCTACCTGTTCTGACCTGTGTAGGAGGTGTTTAATTGATCCCTCCCTCACATTATAGAATAACAAAAGAGCAAAGGAAGGGTGTGGAACTGAGATATGAGATGAAGAGAAAGGGGAATGTGCGAGTAATTGACAGAATAATAAAAGAGTCAAAACAAAAAAGGTGATTGACACTCAAGCTACCAAACGTGTTGCTGCTGGATGATTTCATAAACAGCTTTCTGAGGTTGTACGATCTTGCTTAGATTTTCACCACTATGAATGGGTTACTGTGCTGTGATCTACAAGCTTTTTTATTCTCTAGTCTCATTTAAAATTAACCTGGCAAAATTTGTGTGTCATTGCTATGCCATCAGGTCCATCGTTCAGTAAGAATTATATGTGTTTTCTTACAGTGTTTTTCTCTGGCTAGACAGTCTGTCAGAACAAAGCAATCCAATGAAAAGGAAACTCCTACAATGTGCATATATGCTGTGCATCTGAAGCTATTGCACCATTCCCTGTGTAGGAATAGGATGTCTAGCCATGCCACAAAACACTTTCAGCTGATGTGATCCCTACCACACTGGGATACACACATATTACACATGTATTAACATAAGATCTGTATCATGATAAATCAATCATTTGTCAGTCAGCAGATCTCAATATGAAAATTTACAATGGAAAATAACCATGCTCTTCAGCCAAGTATAATTTGGAGATACTTGTACTTTTCTTGAGTAGTTAAGTTGTAGATTTCTTTATCACCAGCACACTACATTCATTTGAAAACTTTACATTCAAATTGTGTTTCAGATTCAGAGCTAAAGCTTTAACATGCAGAATTTGTCAGTTGCTGATTAAAAACACAACATTCAAAGTTGGCCTCTCCTTGGCTCAGAGTCTGGTGGCCCCAGTTTCTTTCCATCTGGTGGCTACTTCGAACCCTGCACCTCACGCCACATAACACAGCACTGCCCAAAGGTTGACTCCCAGAAATGTCCCGAACACAGCAAAATAGGACAATCCTGGAAGAGGGCCGTTTCCCTGCACATGCAGACAACCCTCTTAATCACCAATGACCACACTTTGTCAGTGACTGAGGGGGGCGATTGTTGTGTGAGTCTATACAATTTATTTAAGGGAAATCTTAAATATTATACCTTTAAATAAAAAATAAAACCTTATAAAACCTTATAAAACACACGCTACATCTAATGAATATTTTCATTTTATTTTCATCTCCATTGATGCTTGTTATTGTATCAATAATGATAATTTAAAACTATAATTATCAAACATTACAACATTAAAATGGGCTATTTTGCTTAAGTTTAGTACTTTAACTGTAATTATGAAGATTAAGATTAATTTTACTGTTACGTATGTTTTTACATTTTGAAAACAGGCCTTTTACATATAATGGAGTATTTTATAGTATGGAATTGCTACTTTTGCTTAAGTAGAGGATTATGTCTTTAAATGAATCATCTTATACATCATTAATTATGAAATCTTTTTTATTATCATAGAATGATTCAGAAATAGTTAAAAAATGAAAATAATTTGTAAGATGTAAATGCTTTACAGCTCAATGCTTTGGTGTCTTGTTTTTGTTAGTTCATATTACACAGTTATTAGTTGATAGTTGATAGTTGGAGTTGTTGCTGTGGTAAACCAGATCCATGATTTTTGGTTTTATGTCATAGTAAGAAAATCAAATCTATTATTTGTCATTATTGAACTAGCTGCAGTAGAAACCATTTAAGTAGCTTAGTGAGGACACAAACAGTGACATAATGTTGTTTCAAAAAGTTTAAAAAAGAACACAAAGCCAAGATTACTGTAGGGTTTCCAGCTTAATACTCATAAACGAATATCTCATAAAAAATGAGATTATTTCACAGCAGACATCATACCAACACGAGTCTGTAAACATTTAATGAATAACAGCAGGAGTGCCATGGTGCGAGGATAAGCATCCACACTGTGGCTAATTCTTGATGCTACCTGAGTCTGTAATCTGACAGCTGTATGATTCCAAAAACACAAATCCCCTCATTAGAGGTGACAGTGTAGGTTTCAAAGAGGCACCTTGTCGCCCAGTTGTTTTTTCCTTGACTCACTGTATCTCAGTCTTGATCGCTGGCTTTCCCTCCCACACACGGCTGTTTGATATTTTGTCTTCTTTGTCTGTTTGATGGGCGTGCGGCACAGCAGCATTGAATTGTATGATAAAAATACACAGCGTGGGTTAATTAAAAAGAATTGTGATCAGTGCTAAAGCGCTGGCGGAGATAATGAGTGTACATACACAAACACACAAACACACAAACACACACACATGCACGCCAAGGTTTTAGGAAAATCACACTAATTAGCAGTTGTTTGTTTATCATGGATTATTTATCTCTTGTACTTTATTGTTCTGCTTTATGAGTAAAGATAAAAGCAAAAACAAAGAAAAGTAAGAAAGGCCATCACACTCATTTCTGTCTGTTCACCGAAACAACTGACGCACTCTTAACTTTATATATCTATACATGTGTGGGTGTCTGCATCATGCTCCAGCGGCATCTTTTTTTACCTTCATGCACACACACCTCGTGAATCATGCTGTCGCTTACGTTTTTAAGCACTTACTCTAACATCCGATCTTTCCCTTTAATGGCTGGTGTTGGTGAAGCAGCTCTGTCGTGCCTGACGCCATTTGGTACAATCTTAAAGTGCTTTATTCACCATTTATATTTAAGCAGGCCTTCCCACCCCCTGCTATAAACTAAGAATGTGAAGTCAGGCAGGCTAAAACGACACATTGAATTCTTGGCTTAAAATACCAAAGGTCCAGGGGAAGTTGGGCGACCACACCATTAACTGAGTAATCTGTGATTCTGTCGTCACCAAGAGAACTCGACATGAGAAATACCAACAGGGACTTGAAGCTGAGTTGCAGAGGAGCAGATGGAGCAGTGTCTCTGTCAGTTGTGACACAGCTTGAATATAGTTGGATGCAAATATTTTCCCAAGCAGGGCAGTTTTGTAAGTGATTAAGTTCCTTCCTCTTTAAAAAGAATTCTAGTTAAATCTCGATAGTAAGAAAATATCAGAACAGCCCCACATACTTTGCCACCCATCCCCACTTGCACACACACACACGCCCCTTGCCAAATGTGCCGTGGAGAAAAGCACACTCTATCAGCCCATATACACCAGAGCTTTATGAGTTATTCTTTAAATAAACAGCTGACATTAACGCTGGCCTATTATCCCACTGATGAATGCTAATAGGCCTTCCCGCTCAGCATCACACACACACACACACACACACACACACACACACACACACACGCTAACACATGCGCGCACACATTTGGATCTGGCTGAGTGCCTCTCCACTGTATTATTTTGTGGCCCCGATGAGTGAATGGAGGCCATTATCATGAGCTGTACCAGAGGCAGGCCTGACACCAGCTGTCAATCATAGAGGGATTTATCCCAATCAAAATGGCTCACATGAAGGGAGACAGCGATGTTTAAGGCAAACTAAAAAAATGTAAAGGTTTCAGAGAGGCTTTTTATTAGAAATAGTGATTTTGATGATCTATTGAAATGTTTCAAAATGACTATTTTCAAAAATGGCCTGAATTCATTTATTGGCTTGTTTGTTGAAAATGCTGTTTCAAACTGTTGTACTAATAAATTGAAAGAGAGATTTGAAGAGAGCGTTACATAACAGAGTAAAAAAAAATGTCTGAGTGGAAACAGCTCTGATCAGACATCTTTGAACAAGCCTCCAACTGTCGGGGAGTGCCTCCCTCTCTTTGTTGTCTAAATGAGACACCTTGTCTGGCGAGTTTTAAAGGAAACCAAAGTGGCGAGGTGCCCAGCTAAATCATCGAGCCAGCATGTTGAAAGGAGAGCAGTCCGTTCATCTTCAAGCCTGAAGAATAGAGCAAGGAGCAGTGTGAACACGCTTCTTTTCTTTTTATATGCTAACATCAAAGATTTCTCACCAAACAAACACAGATTGGAATTTAAGAACTGATTTGTCGTTTTGATGGTTTTCTCACTGTACAGCTTTGCTTTTGCACATATAGTCAGTCCTTTGGAGTAGAGTGTGATTTACTTCAAAGAGCAATTTCAGTATTTGTTTTCAACATTTTTTTGTGCAGCTCGGTTGTGTAGCAGCTGGTTGACTTGTGAGTGGATTCTCATGTTGGCTGCAACAGTTACAGGGATTTCCCTGGGTCTACTTTCAGGGTAGGTTTTCAGTTTGACTCCAAAACTAGTATTTGAACTGATTTCAGCTAAAAACACTCTATGGAGTTTTTAACTGCTGATGAAATGCTCTCAGTTTAATACAGATGCCTCTATATGACCATAAAGATAGTCAATTTTCTAATAGTTATTCTTAATACCTGCACCTGTATGACATCAGTTGAAATAGTGCTGGGGTCCGTCTCTGAAGTTGCTCCCTGCTCTTCTCTTGGTGTCCTCATGGCAGGGAGGAGTGAGGGGGAGGGAACATGTAACCTACCGTTAGGTCAAACGCTACCACTTTTGTCCACATGGACTGCCAAAGTCAACACAACATGGAGTTTCCCAAATCTCCACAGCAGAGGTGTTGTGTAAAATGTCCTCTTGACCAGCAGTTACAATGGACAGAAAAATTAGAACACTCCAAACACCCCATAAATGAAAGTCTCAGTTTTTACATGTTTTATTGCGAGTATATTTCCAAACTGCCAAGCCGCACTACTACTTCATTGTCATTTAAATAAAAAATCAGCATTAAAAAATACCACAATTGTGTGGCAAACAGGATCAGAATAAATTCTAAAATGGGTGGAAGAAAAAAAAAACACTTAGTAAAACCCTTGGGCGAGTCAGTTCTGTTTAAAAGTTCAAATTTAATTCTCTGTGCTCTTGTTGGTGAGCGAACTTAGTCTTCTCTTCTGCGTAGCATGTTGGTAAAGCCCACACAGTCTGCAGACCCCGAGGCGAGCTGCGGGCAATGTTAGAGCAGCTGAGCATGGAGAGAAAACACAGCAATAACCCCCAAACCCCGCCGCTCTGACACAGTCCTTCTTTCTTTTTGCTGCCCTCTTTCTGCCTGTACCTGTCTCTCTGAGTGACTCACAAACAGATGAGCTCTGCTCTTCAGCCTCACCCATCCGTTGTCTCCCTTCTCTTCATCGCTACCTTGGTGGATGCAGCATTGGTCTATGTGCGTGCATTAGATTCAGATAAATCCGGGCTGATGTTTGATAAAGAGCAGGTTGGGGGGGTTTGATGTCTGAGATGAGAGTGCACAGAGAAACAGCAGCCCACATTCCAGAGTGGTGCAGTCAGTCCTGCTGCTGTGTCCCGTGTCTGCAGAGGTCCTTGTACTCATCCAGGACCTACCTCTTAATTCTATCTGAAACACACAAAGGAAGGCTGCGTGAGCTGATGAGAGCCTTGTGCATGTTTGTAGTCTATAGAAGAACATGTCAGTGAATGCATACATGGAAGATCTATTCACCGTGTGTATTCTAATTGCTGCCCAGTGGGCTTGACCAGTAGGTGCTGCTGTGTATTCAGGATTGACTCTGAGCACACAGCAGCACCCACAAAAAAAGATACATTTTTCTTCTATTCATTTTTTCCCTATTAAGTATTATCTCTGTTTGTAGTCCTCTCCCTCTCTATTTCTTTTCCCTGCTCTCTCTGTCTCCACACAGCAGAAAATGTTGACTTTAACAATTCATTTAATCTACCTAGTAGTGTATTTATTTTTCACGGGATTGAATTAATTTCAAAATTTCTAATGTAAATCACAAATTTCAAATGCCACTTTTATAATTTTAGCTAATACTTATTTAT
>JBAJHX010000046.1:4095714-4164329 GCA_037176925.1 Amniataba percoides | reverse complement strand
TGTGTGTGGATGACAGCCGGTAACACACTCACACAAACACACACTGTTGGTAGTGTCATTTAGTTGATTTATTCCTCAGCAGGGAAAATAGATAAAGTAGATGAACAATTATAAAAATAATGCTTTTTAACGTCTATTATTAACTTAACACCTTCAAAACAAATGGCAGTGATAATAAGCATGTGTGTGTTTGTGTGTTTGTGTGTGTGTGAATTTGTGTGCATGTTTTTTATGCTGAGACCAGGACAGTTAGTCGTCCAGTCTTTTAGCCCATAAGCTCGTCTCACTCTCTCGCTCTCTGTGTCTATTAGCATTCAGGATGGCTACCCCCTCACCTTCACACACACACACACACACACACACACACACACACACACACACACACACACACACACACACACAACATAAACTCACTGGGACAGACAGAGAATGAGAATGATAGAAATAAGTGCTTAACAATTCAACTTTCACAACTTAATCCCAAGCACATAACACAGCAGACAAATGTAGTTCCCAAGGACAGCATGTGAAAAGGCCGTCAGCAGGGGACTGGAAGAGAGACAAAGCCGAAAACGTTGCTCTACTCAGAATTAGGATTTCAGCCTCGGCAAGAAGAACAAAAACTGTCATTCTCTGTTGTTCCATGACAAAGTTTTGTGCCATGTTGGCCTTTTCTTTCCACTCCAAACGAGATAAATCTTATTTGTTCTTGCTCTTCTTCATTTTCTTCCCTTTCTTATTTTATTGAGAACTGGCAAATCATGTCTCTTCTCTTATCTTGCCTGAACAGGAGAGGAGGCGGCAGACATTTTTTGAAAGTTGCCAACACACTTCCCTATCTGCTACGCTGTAGCCTGAAAATGTTTAACCTGTCCTGTTCTGCAGGCTGTGTGTGACTAGACAGTTCAGATTAGAGTTTGACTGATTTGGGCATCAGAAGCCTCACAGTGATGTATTTTGAAGCTCCAGAGAGCTTTTTGTGCCATCTTTTCAATTTTATACTACTTAGATGCAAAATCATCCCCTTGAGAATTAGAAATCTTTTCCCTCAAAATTGTATTCTTGTGAGAATGAAAAATTCTTTAAAAACACATCTGGGAAATAAAACTTAACAACAAAAACTGTCAAAGTGAAGAGTGTGCCTGAGATGTTGCACTGGAAATAAAAAAGTGTGACTCTGCTGTAATTCTACAAGTATTATGATATTCAGTAGTTAACAAGATAAGAAACACTAGAATCATCTCGATTTATTTGCAAAGTTACTGTCCACTTTCAAATGTTACGGTACTTGTCAGTGTCCTTGTGTACTTTGTCTTACCTTCTCTTCCTCCTCTCAGGTCATTAGTAGTCACTGAGCGACAGTGCTCTTCATCTCCTCTCATCATCATTTTTCCTTCCAAAGTTTGCGTTCGTCTTCTCGCTTCCTCCCCTTTTGGCTCGCTCTCCCAGTGCTTAATTACTGCTTGGATGTCGCCCTCTTTTGCAGATCCACCCCGTCACTGCAGCCCTTGAGCACGGATGTCTGAGCTTTGGTTGTAAACACATCCCTGTTTTGACAAGTCTTGTTTGTTTCTCGAGTTTTTTTTCCCTGCTTGAAATCACAAGACAAGTGGGTGTATTGAAATAGGGTTTACCTCAGTAACTGTCACTCATCTGTCCCTCCACCTTCCACTGTCCTCTGCCCCCTCTTTCCTCTCCACACCTACACCACCTCTACAGTATCAGGGTGGCTATCCCTCTCCGCGCTGCTGGTTGTGAACGTGTTAATTCGTGATTAGAGTTCATGCTTTCGCCTTCTCCGATTTGCTCCGTGGAGTGAGAAATCACTTTCTCAATGAGAATAATTGAACACGGGCAGGGGGGTGCCAGCTCATTACCCACAAATCACAGGGAGCAGGGGCACCTTAGCTGAAGACAATAATGACTTCAGGGAATAAAGCGGGGCCGCCAGCATGGAGCCAAACCGTCGTGGGCAGCAGGGAACAAAGCTGGGAGAGAAAGACACACACTCTTAACACTTTTTCTTATGATGATTATGATTGTGCTTGTCTTTCTGTGCTTTGTGCTTATCATACTTTTTCAGTTGAATCTGTCTCCTTTTCTCAGAGGGGCAGGGTCTTGGCTTTGGAGTGAAGTGGAGGAGAGTGCTGAGTCTTTTGTACGAGGAGCAAAGCCAACATTCAACCAAGGTGTTGAATATTGCTGTTGTGAAGTTAATTACACCCAAGCCTGCGCTGGTTGGAAGCCAGAACAAAAATGAGTTCTCCTTGAATGATCATTCAGAGAGCATCTACACCAAGACCTGACTCTCAACTCAAAGGACAAGAGAGAAACAAAGATACAGAGGCCAATGAACGTATATTGTACAACAGCCACAGCTAAAAAGCTAAGCTCTTTTTATGCCCGACACTGATGCGCAAGAAGGACTTTGGTGATTGACAGTGCCAGATTTCCCACAGTGCAAAGTCATTCACTCCTATTTATTTGATTTCTTTCTACTTTCTCACCCTCTCTTTCCCTCACTGCTTTTTTTAAATATGCCACACATTTCCACTCTCCGCAGAGTGCCAAATGAGTCCACTCTGACACAATGAGGTTCATTGTCACAATAGGCTTTTCTCACAGTTTTATAGGTCCCATTAGGGGGCCAATGCTTTTAAGTTGTTGAAGGAATGTAATAAGGCCCCGGCCGACAGTAAACATCCACATCTCTGTGCCGCAGAGAAACATGAGACGGAGCTGCTTTGCCATTTCGGCCAAAGAGACCCGTTTCATTTGCATCGGTCGGAGAACAAAAGCGGTCACAGTTGGATGCCAATGGAGAGGAATGAGGTGGTTTCATTTCAGAGCCAAGGAGATGGAGGAATAGAGAGCCTCTAAAGAGAGAGGATAAGGAGGAGAAAGATGGTAGTGGGCCAATCAGTCCATTTCAGTTCCTCCCATACAGATGTATCCATGGTAGCCAGAACTTTGTGCTGAACCACAAGAGGTATTATTTGGATTAATTCAGATATTGTTCTGTTCTTGGTTGTTCACAATTTCTATCCAGATTTGTATCACCATTTGAATAGAGAAAGAACTACAGAAACAAAGAGAGACACTTACAGGGGCATGAGGTATGCAGCACCATAATGCTTGTGAAGGTCATGTTGCCATATCATGATGAAGATGTTAGCTAGTAATACTTTCAATAACAATCACTGAAAAACTTGCAGCTTTCAAATATATAGCACAGATACTGATTTCTTTCAGTGTAGACTTTAATTTAGCTGTAGATACATAGTGGTGCCTTTATGTTTCCTGAAAGTTATACTAAAGTTATGCTAAGGCATGTGAAAGAACAAAACAATTGTTTAAAATGTTTTCTTACAGGAGGATCTGGCATACTTTATTCTAGCAGTCACTTACTTAAAGATTGTCTGAGGGTTAGAAACTAAAACCTGAAAACAAAGGTGCTGTTGTGAGTTATGTAGCCCTTTTTTAGTAGGGAGGATTGTCAGCTAGCTCTCAAGTTCTTGGATTCAAGAGCATCCCATCACATTGATTCAACAGAAAAGTAAATGATATCACACCTGCCATGGAAATGAACAGTTACTTTCATAAAGATACCATTATATTTACCATTATATACTACTGATGAGTTGCCTGTGATAGCTAGTTTTTCAGTGAAATGAATACATACCAAGACATTCTAGAATATCTGAAAACACTGAAAAGTCTTAAAAAGTATTGTGTTCCTATAAAATAATATGTGGGAAAACATGCAGAATTACTGATATGAGTGTCTCAAAGCTGCATGTCCACATTGAATGTGGAATAGCCCAGAGTTAATGGTGTCATTTTAGCAAGGAACACCTCCGTAATGGGCTGCGCTTCTCCCTGCAGAGCACTTTTCCATTGGAATCTTTTCTCCTTTATGTTCTAGGTATATGGACTATGGGAGCTGTTAAGTAGAATAGCACCCCTG
Source organism: Amniataba percoides (assembly GCA_037176925.1). Lineage (NCBI taxonomy): Eukaryota > Metazoa > Chordata > Actinopteri > Centrarchiformes > Terapontidae > Amniataba > Amniataba percoides. The sequence goes on along the minus strand of JBAJHX010000046.1, from coordinate 4,160,362 downwards.
CTGAGCTCCATCACAACATACTCAGTTATTCCCACATGTATTCATGATTCCAAGCAGAACCACGCTGACAGCCTTTTACGTTTAGAAAACAGTGGAGCTGAGAAACACGAGTCGATTTGCTTGTAGGGGTTGATGTGTGTCTGTCAGGTTTGAGGGTGAGACTCTTGCTGATGTAATGGCACGACGTGCTATGAACAGATATCTTTATGCTTCGATTCAGTATATTGGAAGAGGCTGTCTACACAGATGCAGTGTTTACATGCCACAAATTGGCTATCTATGCTCCGACCTGTCTTGTTTGTTGTGACACTGGTGATTTCCCCGTGCTCTTATCTCATCAGTGATTGCAATCACTATTTAGCAGGTAAATTGTCCTCAACTCTAACAAGCACACTGATCCATCGATATGTTGTTAATCATTCCGTCTTGCACTCACTTTCATGATGTACACAAACAAATAATTGTTTTTTCATATTGAAATGATTACAAAGATTTGTTAGTTTAACCCAGACAGACTCCCCTCCCCATCCCCTTACTTTCCTCTGTCCTCCCTCCGTCTACACTAAAGCACGCACCCCACTCATCCACCCACAACCAGCCCCACCTTCTTGTGTCCACCGGAGTCTTTTGGGACCTCTCTTCATTACTGGCCCTCCACAGGCCCCTCATCTCCACACAGCCCTCTTCATTTAGCCCCGGCTGAGAGCACGGGCTCTGCCAAATGGCTTTCTGTCCTTCCTTTATCCAAGAATTCCAGCTTCCAATTAAAATGAAATGGAAAGTGCCCCCCACCTCACCCCACACCACTCCCATGACGCTACAAATGAGCTCTCACTCACCACCCACCCCACCTGCTCAAACAAGACAGCAAACAACGACTGATCTGTGGAATCGACCATTCACCCCCTGTAATAACTCGCTGCAGTGTGTACCAAAGCTTTACTTTCCACTTAATTATTCATAGTTCAACATCATTCCCCTTCTTTCCCTCTTCTTCATTTCTTTCTTCCTCATGTTTGGTGTATTTAGAGTTTGAGGTCACAGCGCGATAAAACATCTTATTGTAGTTTCTCTGAGATTCTTGTGTGAATTGTGACTCTCCATATTCCCCGATACTACCATCATTGCTTGCAGATACAACAGTTGTATCACAGTATCTGTTGTGTTAGATAGTTCGAATGACAATTTGGCAGTGCAGGGAGTGTAGTTCATTGGCAGCCGCCGTGCTGCTCAATAAGTCAGTGTGATTTTCATCACATAATTGCAGGAGCGGCAACTAAAAATAATTTTAAAAAGAGAAAATGTATTTAATTACAATCCAGATCTGAACCATGGGTGCTCTCATTGAAATTCAAACACCCTCAATTATTTCAACGGGGGTAACATTCGCTCACTGACCTTCACAGTTTGAAAGATGGATTAAACGTTCTGAGCAGTGGAAAGCAGACTGTCCTCCCACTCAATAAGCTCAAAATGATGATTAATCTGTGAAAAGCACCACAGAGCTCGTTTTAATGCATGCGTAAAGACCCAGGATTCAGCTGGGACCGTCCGCTCAGTGGGGCTGCACACTCAACCCCCAGGATTATCTGTTCAGAATCACCTCCTCTCACCTAAGCCAGGTGTCTCAAAAGTCATAATATTCCTTTTGAACCATTTTTTTATGCACCCGAATCTGCTTTAAACACCCCTTTGAAGTGCTGTTCTAATGCATACTGCTCTGCACATTCAAACTCTTTGAAACACTTCCACTGTATTCAAACAACATTATTCACAGAGCTTGTAAGAGTAAGAAGTGCTCTGGACAAAAGCCGGTGACGATAACTCAATTCACAGTAATTCCTACCCGTTTGAACCTCCGGCTCTCTGGTACAGGAGCAGTCCGCTCTGGTTGCATCTGTTATTGATGAGGTTTGGAAAAAGTCTTGGGCCTCTCCGTCCGCTTTGGGCCTTTGTTATTGACCTGGTGATTGATTTAAGCCCTCATAATTAGCAGGCCTAATTTAATTAAAGTGCAATTTAACGTTACAGTGGGCAACGGCAAAGGCAGCTGTGTCATTGATAGATCAGTCCAAGCCTGATATGAACCAGGCGCTGGCAGATGATGTATTCCACACAAAGCAGGTCTCCCACTGATGGAGGCAGAGACAAAAGGAGAGACAAAGATTGGAGGGGAGAGACAAAGAGGGAGAATGAGTTGAGGAAAGAGAGAGACAGGCCTTTGTTTTCTCAAATATCAGCCTGCAAACAGCATAGTCCGTCTCTCACCCCCGCCCCTCCACATCTCGCCGCTCTCTGTCCTGATGTGGACAAATGCAGCCTCACATCTCTGATCTAATTTGCTTAACAGCATTAGGAACCTGTCTGTCCCTGTAATTTGCTTCAAGTAAATTCACGTCAGTGCCTGAACTTTTATGAGCCAGAAGCCATGTCTTTCCAGAACAAAACAAAGAGAGGCAGATTTAAAGGCCAGAGATCTTTTGTTGATTAAAAAGGAGGTGTTATATTGAACTTGGGCAATAGGAATACAACATCTCATGCATATCATCAGCAGAAAATCTGTAATCATAAATTGAGGTATACAGATAAATAAAAATATTAAAACTTTACATGGCTTGGTATTTATTTTGTTTTTTTGATATTTGTTTTACACATTGTTTTTGGTTCTTATTAAATTCTAGCGGTGGTCACTCATCATTTGGGTAAGAATAACTATTTTTAATTCAAAAACCACCTTTTCTGTAAAACCAGTAATTTCTCATAAATTATGCTGTATTTTATCTTTTATTTCTGTTTTTTGGTAAGGTGTTACCAAAAATGAATTATAACATGCCATCCACAAGATGAATTTTTTACACAATACAGTGCTTGCATTATGTGATTATGAGGCCTTATTTTTTTTCCTTTTACATACAATTATTTCTCACTTTGATTAAATGTTTGGTGTTTCTCACTTTTGCACTGTACACGTGCATTGGCAACATACATAGCTACCATTTAAGCACAGACACAGGACGGTAGATTAAATGCAAACTTTACCATCAGGAGTGAATGAAAGAAATATAAAAATCTTGTTTGCTTACATTTCCTTGTTTCTGCAAAAATTGGAAATGGTTCCAATTCAGAACAGGTTCACGGTACCCAACCCCACTCCCTGCTGTCCTAACCTAGCACAACAACACATAGTTGACTCCCTCTCCTCATTATCAAAAGGAATAGTTCATCTAATCTGGAATGCGAGTGCTCTCCTTTGAACAAGGCTGGAGCCCATGGGTGTGGGGTGTGAAATATGAAAGACAACACATGTCCTCATCAGAGGACAGGCATTGCCTTGGCTTCCCTTGGCACACAAACATAGGACTGTGGTACGGTAACCTCCCTCCCTTTTTCTCGCTCCCTCACACACTCACACACACAAAGCAAGAGATGGCAGACACCAGGGTCACTCTGCTTTGATTTTCTTCCAGATCTGCAGTTTCCAGTCCAACAGGGACCTAATAGTTTGGCAAACAAATGAAACATTCACTGAGATGTCTGATACAGTAGGTACTACTCCATATATTCTGTGTACAGCTCCTTACACATCAGCACAATAAATCCTTGTGGCTGCTTATTGAAATCACCATTAGCTTACATCATTACGATCCATAAGATCATAACAATATAAAGAAGATAAGAAAGTCTGCTGAAACTGGTTTTTGCCTCTCTGCTGACACCCATTAAGTGCCATTTAGGGAACTTGTGGGTAGGATGAAGGAGGTCATTATGACCCTTTCATCATCCACTAACCAGTTTATCTCTTCGCCCAGCCTTTTATAATGCTCCCCTATTGGCAACATAAATGTAAATAAGTGTCTCATAATCTTAGTCATTGTGACGTATTGGTTGTTTTAATGGCGTTGGAGTCTGATGGGCCGGCGGGGGTTTAAAGGGTTAAGGGTGGTGGAGAGGGTGGGGCTGGGTCGCTGGGTGCAACAGTCATGTCCAATCTATTCACAGAGGCTATTTTGGTATGTAATTTGGCGCTTACGGCAGTTTTCTCTGAGGGGATGGAAATGAGGGATAAAAGATCTTTTGTAACCTGGAGAATAATCTATGTGGGGTAAATTCTGCCACACTTTTGACCTGGTCATCCCACACACTGCATACATCACCCATCGACAGCTGAGGGCTGCTGCTCTGTTTGGGAGTCCTCAAGTTAGGATCATCTGTTATTCAGATAAAGGTGAAAAAACTTTGTGTCCAATGCCATAAAACCGCCTTTAAGTGCTGATTGAAAACAGTGAGATTCTGGCTCCTGTTAAGATGGAAAAGTATTGGTAATTGCTTTGTGAGGTTGAAGGAACTTTAATAGGACTATTAGGAGTTATTACCGGCAGCTTGTCTTTGTATGTTGCTGCCATTGTGCCGTGCAACGGTACTATGAAGTCCCGTTTGGTCTTGTCTGTTGTACAGTGTTTAGTTGAACTGCATTAACTGGAGGTAATGAGGGTACAATTATGGCTCCTTAACCTTTCGTGACGGAGAGGAAAGACCTCTGCCTCTGCTGTTTTTTCATTCTTCCTTGCACTTCTGCTCACTGAAAACAGATTTCTTTCACATGTTGCCATAGTTTGTTACCTTTGGCTGGTGTAATGTTTCCATAAGGGGCGTATGTCACCTTGCACAATTAATGTTTCATATTTTTAGCTGGCCAGATCAGGAGGGAGGGCTGTCTTTGTAAATATTTCAACAGCCATTTTACTAAATGTTTTGGTTAAATTGCTTGTTTCCTTTGTTTTTTCATACAGCGAACACAGTAGATTGTTGATTTGGAAACATGTATCTGTATCCTGTGCTCTGGCCTCCATTGTTCTGCCGGGCACAGACGGCCCATTGTAAGGGACCGTGTGACATCGCCTGACAAGAGAGGCCTGTTCTGCACATGAAGCTGTCACACAGATGTGGACCTAAGCCCTAAAGGAGGGGTGGTGGCCAGAAACACACCATTCGCCACGACCTTTGAACCTGTCCTTGTTAAGCCCTTGACGCCAAAGATGGGCTCAGGAGGAAGTCCCCACCCCTTCCCCCCTTTCCCCTAACAGCTACATGTTGTACTTGCCCATGGCTAATGGCATGACACACATGCAAGTGCACACACACACAAACACATGCACGCACGCACACAAACACACACTTACAGTAGGTATCCTTTAGGACAGTGGTTGATGGAGGATGACAGCTCCTCAACACACACCCTTTGCCCCGACCCTCCGGCTCTGGGCTTCAGTTTATGTGTGTTTGAGTGTGTGTGTGCACATTTTCCCTCCTGAGTAGACAGCTGCTACCTCCCTCCCACTCCTCTCTTTCCTTGGTCCTCTTACCGTTCTAACCTGTCTGTCCATTTGAAGGTAACAAGACTCTGCACTTTGCAGCTCTGTCTCTCTCACTCTCCCTGTCTTACTCTCTCTCTCTTGCTTTCTTATGTGTCTCAATAATCTAATGCTGCAGCTGTCCGATGGCCAAGGCACTAACCTTTTGCTTTTGCTTCCCTTCATTGTAAAAAAGGCTTGGTGGATTTTTGGCCTCAGATCAGGGCTCTTAGCCCTCCCTACTGTATGTGAGGAAGAGAGAGTGTCACGGGGGAGAGGGAAGGAGGGAGGGAGGGGAGCAGAGAGAGGAAGAAAGAGAGCTAGGAATGAGTTCCATTGAGAGTTGAAAAGCCTTGTTGCTTCTCCACTCCACTGGTTACCAAGGGATCAACAGGGTGCTAAAAGCACTCAGGGGAGGAAGAAATGTTTTTTTAGTGACAGGAGAAGGAGAGATTCAGAATGATGGAGAGACAAAAAAAGATAGAGGAGAGGAAGAGTGGAGGACCAGAAAGAGATGGATGGATATTCACCCTGAGTGTCTCCACTGCCGTCACTCATTGTTTGGCTTTGCCACTGACACAGAGATAGACAGTAAGTGGGCTGGCCGTGAATATAAAGGGAGATGGCTTCCTCCTCTGCCCACAGTCACAAGGACACACTGACCACTGTAATACTGACTCAACACACAGACGCTATAGAAAGAGCTCAGCAGCTATCCTGAAGGACCGCACAAAATATCAGCCCTAATAAGTAATTATTTACCATGTTCAGTGTCAGTAGAAGTGCTATGTGTTCGTCTGGCTCAAGCTTAGACTTTTTCCAGAGTCTCAGATAATGAAGAGGCTTCGGCCTTGCTTGTTGGATATCCCTGATTTTGACTTATGAACTAATGAACCACCACAGCCAATTAAACACTGCCTAATGAATCCAGTATCAACTGTCAATCATGTGTTGCGACGTATGGTCGGTGGAAATCGACTGGCAGGGGAAGCATGGTGTGCATTTAAGTGTGAGTAAGAGAATGGAAACATTCAGTAGCTCGGAAAATGTCATCTTTTTTGAAAAAACGAATATGTTTCAGTTTAAAAGTGGTAAACAATAGATTTACATTTTTTCACATAAACATTATGAATCCTACCAAAGCAAAATGATTCTATTTTATTGTCTGAAGTTGTTGAGCTGTTCAGCCACAGATATCCTGTGTAAGTCAGTATCTGAATCAGGAGGCAGTAAGGCAGATGACTACACTTGTGTCAAGGAGAAAAGACTCAAAAATCCCATCCTGATTTTTTGACTTTTAAGGAAGCGTGATTTTAATGAGGCTGATTCGAACACAGTGCTCTGCAGTTTTCTCCTCTATTTTTCTGTCCCCGTATTTTCATTTACAACTCATTTTCTGTCTTGTCTCCTCCACTGCCAACTCACTCTGGTGTGCTGGTTCTTATGAAATTCTTTTTCTTCTTTTTCACACTTCCTCTTGGTTTTTCACACTGGAATGTATCACAGCCTAACAATATCACCTTGCTCTGGTGCTGCTCTGATATCTACTTGTGCCATTTTATGGTAATTTTACCTGTCACATTCACACACTCAACCTGCTTGCACTGTGCTTTTGGCCTGCAAGTGCAAGGAAAGATGCCTTAACCTAGATACCCTGATGAGAGTTCTCACACACACAGTGTCTTTCCTTTTCTTTTACCTGTTCCTTATTCTATTGCATCACACATCTATAGTTCTCTAAAAGAGATGCAGTCACACCACCACCACCTCCGCTTGCCCCCTATAGGACCAAACTGACAGACAGGAGATTGTTGCTAAGAGCGACTGAAGTTAATTACATGTCACTTTCTGTGAATAATCTCACCTCACACAAACTTTGTGTATTTAGACAATAACGTGGAGCACTGTTGCCTCCTGCATTTGATCAGTCTTTTCTTGTCCATTTTCAATAGTCTTCTCCACTCTCTGCCCTGCCATGATTATTTGTGGATACTCCCACTTGGCCAGGTCCTTTGTACACAGTATAGACACTATATGTACAGAAAAATCCAGCCAACCCACCTTGGGCGGGGCTCATGAAAGGCTTTGTGAATAGCAGGCACTGTGAGGCACCTGGGACCTCAGCTGACACATAATTAGAGGTGGGGGTGACCGGTTGACTGACTCATTTTCATACGTGGTGGTTTGAGAGGGGAAACAGACAGGTGGGGTGAGTTGAGGTCTCTTAAGGTAGACTGCAGATGAAATTTTCATACCCCTGCCTCTAATAAATAAATAGGGCAGTGAGTCTCTCTGCGCCACGGCTCCATGTCACCAAAGATACCCTGGCCTCTGAAAAGGGTTGAATCCATTTCCATAAAGAAAGCAGGAAAGCACAAGACCTGTTTGGATGTGCTTGACATTTTAGTAAAAGAGAGAGAAAGAGGAAGGTGAGGGGCGAGGGCGGGGAAATAGCAGTAGCTAACAAAGCATTTCAGCAGACCCTCCCAAGGAGACAGCGTGCTGTCTGGGCACCGACAGATCCACAGAAAAACAAGTGCCAGGATCAGCAGTTACTTACGGGACCTGAAAAACCCCCCAGAAAAAAAGAAATTACCTCCTCCTTTTAAAATGGAGAAACACTGATGTTCAGTGTGCTTGTTACTTGTTGATGAACCTTCATAACTCCTCCTGCAACTAACCTTCAACAGATGATTAGTTGAAATTGAACCTTGTGATTAAATAAGTCTCCCACCTGTTCTACATGGAGCATGTCATCACTGCATGTGAGTGCACTGCTCAGCCTTACCATCTCTATAAAGAGAGCTCAGATAAAGATTTTATCCCCCATTAAGGAGAGCATGAAGCTGCTCTGTCTCGTCACAGAGCCTAGTTAAGTCTTCAGACGTCTGGCTTGCCTGTAAAAGCCACCGCCTCCTGGCCGTGCTGCCTAATGGCCGCAAAGGAAGATGAGTAAATGAAATGAAGAGAGTGGGAGAAACAAATGACAGCCGGCGCGGCCACTTTCCTCCACTGTAGACCTGATCGCATCACCCGGCAGCAGTGCCACGCCCCAAGCCACATCTGATTGATTGAGCAAGAGCAATAGATCAGGGCCACTTTGTTGCTACAGCCGCCAAAGTTTTTGGCTGGCGAGGGATGTTCCTGCAGCAGCATCAGTTCTCACGTCTGTACTCTACTACAAGTCTCTTTTGATTTAGGATAGAGACCATTATTTGTCCCTGCAGGTAATTGGATTAAAAGCCAGAGGAGAGATATAGGCAGGAGAGCAGGAGATGTAAGCACGGCCAAATAGAAATAATAACAGGGAGTGTGTGAGTTTTTCACTTTGCTGGAACGGTCCCTTAATGAATCACCTTTGTCTGTCTTTTTTCTTTCTTCCTTTTCAGGAGGAGGAGGAAGAAGAGCGAAGGAAACAAGAAAGAAGGATTGAACGGATAGAGCCAGTGGGGAGGGCCGATTCCTCATTGGAGCATTCGCCTGTGTTAAGCCTAGAGTGAGTGATTCCCAGAAAACCACTACTATACTAGTTCATAATAAATGTTTGTAAAGTTTGTTCTTAGTTGTTTGGAAAAGAGATATTGTTTTGAGTGAATTTTTTGATAAGTATAAAACTAAGGAGATTCAGATAAGCTTAAGCTGTTCTGCTCCTAGAGCTATTTTTTTTTAGCAAACTAATATGCTAAACTAAGATGGTGACATTATTCATGCCACTGGGGCATCTTAGCAATGCGCACACTTACACTGCAGAAGTATGTGCAGTGTAAGTGTGCATGTTTCTTAGTGTTGTTCAAGGTTTCATGTCCCACAAATTTATTTTATATGCAGAGGCAGCACACATCTCAAAACCTGGGCAAATAAAACAATAAACAATAAAACAGCAATTCTAGATACCAAGAGAGATTTTTTTATGTGTACATAATTGGGGTCCACTGACCTTTTAATTCACAAATTAGTCCCAGGTTGGTTCAGCAATTGCCAGAACAGCATTAATAAACACCTAAACATACCCATATCAACACGACAATGACAACACAAAGCGTACATCAAGACCACGCCTCCATCCGTCAACATCATCGCACACATTTGCATCAACGGCTGCTTGTATTCATTTGTCTTCACGTCTTTATCTCCACAAATTAACCTACTCCTCCGCCTCACACGTTTTTCAATTAATCTGTTCTCCTTTAGCACAACAATCTGATCGTAATCACTTAATTGGAGTCTCCATTTGGGTCCCAAATCGACCCCGAGGTCCACCAGTCTGACTTTGTAATGGATGACTTTGTGTAGGCAACACAATGCAACCTCCACCAATAAGGATACACCAGCCCCCATCCCATCAATGTCTTGCCATGTTTGACTGTGTTGTCTTTTATCCCCTGCTTTTCTACATTTTCTTGTCATTCCTGTTGTGTTTTATTCATGCATGTCTCCCCCTCCTCTTCCTCCTTCTGGTCCCCCTGGCCTCATCCATCATCGTCCTGCAGAAGCATGCTCAAGCCGGTCGAGGTGTCCAATGAAGGAGGGCCCCTGGGGATCCACGTTGTGCCTTTCAGTTCACAGGATGTCAGGTAAAGAAATGAAAATGAAAAGAAAATCTGAGAATCAATGCGGCTTAGTCTGCAACAATAGCTAGTTAGTTTCACCATCCGATGTGTCTCCTGCATCCTTTGGTTTAAAGCCCTGTGGATGTTGCTCTCTTTTTATTTTTACTCATCATTTCACTCACATTTCTTCTCACTTTCTCCAACTCTGCACTCTCTGTTCTTTCTTATTCACCCCTTTTTACATGTTGCTCTAGGCTATCTTTCTTCACAAACTCTGATTCTTCTTATTTTTGTGAGTCTCACTGCTGAAACACCACACCCATCACCACTCATGTCCCACAGCTCAGAGGCCCCCAGTGGGAAGATGAAAGTAGTTTTGCTCTTGACTGCACAGTTTTTCCACGTCGTGTTATGCTTTTCTTTTATTCCAACCTATGTCCTCAGTCGCATTTTTGTCTGCTCTACCTTGAAGGTGACTCAGACTGCTTCCTTTTGCCTTTTTTTTAACCGATGAGGAGTGTTGATGTCAGGGAACAAGAGGAGGAATCCATCCCAGTTTATAGTGATTCTAGAAAAAATAAAGGACAGAGGAAGTGGCCAGATGTAATCAAACTAAAAGCTTGTGTATAACACAGATCCTTTCTGCATGCCAAGGGACTGGCACACCACCAAGGTGAATGTGACTACTCAGCGCCGGGAGAGGGAGGCAGGGGAACGAGGTGAAAAGACAGAGTGAGGAGATGAAATGGGATGACATTTGAGAGAGAGAGGGTGGCTGTCATTGAAGATTGCTGTGTGTCATTTCTTTGGGACACTAATCCCATTGCTGTTTATAACTAAGTGTCAGGAAACTATATTTAGCTTTGACCCTATGTGATTGACTCTCTCAGAAGCTGTGACAGTTTGAGCTATCCTGAGTCAGAGGAGGAAAATAATGATTCATGATGAGTTGCACAAAGCAATATTGCTCAGATAAAGTTCAAATCCACGCTATCATCCTTCAGGCTCCTCTGTATTCCCACAAAATCAGACTTCAGCTTGCAAGACATAGCAGTGCATGGCCAGTAAACTTCTTGTCTATCAGCTAAGGTCGACACTAATAGCTATCAGAGCCTTCAATTAACTTTAGACATGATAAGACATAGTGTCTGGTCAGTAGGATGATGCTAATAGCCTGGCCCAGCTCTTTCCTGTGTGCTGGGCTCTAGGACAGGAGGCATTAGGCTCAGCGGGCTGTCATTAGTGTCTAGACCAGGGCCACAGGGGTCAGACAGCCAACAAAACCAGACAGCAAACAAGGACCTGCAGGCGCTCCACCATCGGCTGTCCGCATCCTGCTTCACTGTACTGACATCAAGTTAGATCCAAGCAGTAGGTGAAGACAGCTGCACGAGAGAGCTAGAGACTCTGCCACTCCTCTCTCTCTCTCTCTCTCTCTCTCTCTCTCTCTCTCTCTCTCACTCACACACAAAAATGCCCAGCTTACCTCCAAACCTCCATGACATACATGCGAACAGTTTGTGAGCACTGCTGATCTACCTTGAACATACTGTACATCTGCACACACAAAAACGCCGCACACTCACCCTTCACAGATGCATTCTTTTCCTAATGAACTTCTCATTCCATGACCAGTTTCAATTGTAAACAAACTGCGGACATAATTGCTGTGCATAAACGGATCCTGATTGGATTATGATTTGATTAAAGGCAATAGATGAGAGCAGGTGGCCTCCTTCAAATAATTTCTCAGCACCGCTGCCCAGCCACAAGATGGAGTAAAGCCATACAGTGATGTTTTTCTTCACAGTACACAGAGAAACTACAAACTCCCTGTGCTTATGTCTGACTACTAATGAATTCGCTGACTTACAGCTTGTGAGAATGCCATTTAGATTTTGCTTTAGCTCTCCTGCTTTCCCCAAGTAACTGATAATATCTACAAAAAAACCCCATCAGTGAGACGGGGAGGAATTTAGAGGGTGGCAGTGCGTTACAGTCATCACAATAACAGTGCCTTTACGAAATAATCATCTTCTTCAAATCTCCAAAAGATGCTGCTTTATCCTCAATCCTCCCTGCTGCTGCTTTGAATACTGATCAGGGATCAACCAAAACTCCTTTATCTACTGTCTCTGGTCTTCTGCCAGATCAGAAGTCATTAGAGTGTGTCCATGTTGTAATCTCCATGCACGATACTTTGTTTTCAAGCTGCCAACACTTATGGAGATAAAGCACAATCATGTCCGCTTCCACACCGCCTGCAATTACTCTCTGTTCAACACACTTAAGCTGACCTGGCAACGCCGGCTCAGACACAGAGAAAGAGGGAAGAGCCCTTTGTGATCTTTAATTTCAACTTAATGCTGAACCATTTACCCCCATTGAGGAGCTGAGATGAGTCTGTGGCGTGAGCGTGGATGTCCACATTATGCAGCCAATTAGGGCAATGTTCTGAGAGTGGCCCTGTTTGGCTGAAATGCTAAAGAGCTCTGCAAATCTGCCCTTGACGTCTGCGGTAAACAGGGTCACAGTTTAAATGTGCTGTTGTTTGTGTGTTCAGTGAAATGATAGGAAGAAACTGAAAACTATGAAAAGCATGCAACGTGTCCTTGCCACTGACGATTGCAGTGCAATTTATAATATCTTGTACATCTCTAGTTTGGCTTCTGAATAGTTTTAGCTCTGATATATTTCATCACTATTTTTAATTTCCCAAAAGTAAGCCTCCAAACTTTTTGTCAGTTTACGCAAGGACACCAAACGTTTGCACTCAGTCAGTCTACCTGCTACCTCAGGCATCTGGCGCCTTAGAGACGGATGGAGTTTGTAGTTCTGCTGTGCGAGCGTGCATCAGATCTCTTTGCATGTGGTTATCCTCAGGGCCTAACTAAAGCCCCAAGGAGCTCACTGATGTATTTATTTAGAGGAGGGAGAGAAGGGAGGGGGGTATTTGAAGGTAAAGGTTGCCTTTTTTTTTTAAGGGATTGCTGAGATGGCACTGCCGTGGAACTGCTTGGGTATTTATTACAGCACTGCCCGCTCACGTCTTAAGCTCCAGTGGAGGCAACTGCAGCGTTTCCTCTGAAGCCATAAGATGATCTCTTAGCTGTTGGTTTGGATTATCTCAGGAAACCTGCCTTGTCATTCTCTCAAACCTGCCCTCAGAAAGACAAGCAAAGTAGCGGACAGAGGGACGGACAGAGGCTTAAAATCTAGTTAGTAATGCAGTGCTTCTCAAGGCTGCAAGAAACTGCAAGTCTCTATACAAACTTTGACTTTAGGATGTTTACTTTTGGTGACAGTAGGATGTAGAAGTACAGTTCAATAGAGCTGAAGTGGCATCAGATTATCTTCCCAAAAATCTGTTATAGTTTTTCACTGATAAAATACACAAAAAACTGCTTATTGGTAAGGTGGGATATACACTGATAGGCCACATGTTGCATATTGTGTAGTCATTTCTTTTCCTCCTCTACCTTCTTTTCTAGACCTCTATGGTCTTTACCTTTTCAAATGAAAGGATGCAGGGACAAGGCTTATAACTTGCTGCCTGCTGTTCAGTATATTGATGTGTGACTGTGTGTGACGTAAGTGCTACATTGTGTGTCTGAATTATTTTCTATCTGTAACCTGTGTGATCATTTTCAGAACTCAGGGCTTGCTTGTGAAACGTCTGGAGCGTGGGGGCAAAGTGGAGCAGGAGCGTCTCTTCCAGGAAAACGACTGTATTGTCAGAATAAATGAGGGTGACATTCGCAACCTGCGCTTTGAACAGTAAGTTCAACCAACAGTAAGTTGGTCCTCTATAGGTGGTTACACATCCTATTTTCCATCCTACATTCTAAACTTATAAATGTCTTCCTTCTAGTAACTTTTCAAATTATTTCAGTTTGTCGTCATGTCAGGTTTACAGAATGCCATACTGATTTTAATTCATTCTACTACCTATAAAGCTAGGACGCATGCAGTATCATCCTGAGTCACTGTCTACTCAGTGATACAGTTCACACTCAGAGCACTCTGTTGGACATGAAGTGCAGTGACATTAAATAGTGTTGCTGGTAAGTGGAGCCCAAACTTCAGGGAGAGGTGCCGCCCACACAGCTAAACAATAAAACAGAAATATTACTGACTTTGTTGGCTTCCTTGTAATAGGCTCTCAGTGACCTGTAGTCTGTCACCACTGCTTCGCCTTCTGATCCAAAACCACCTACATTCTTTTCTCGATTCATTTCTATCGATTCATCGTTCCCCTTCATTTCCTAAAGTGGAATGAAGATATAAACCTGGGACTTTTCCCTTCATTTACCCAAAGCCACCTTTCTCTCTCACACACGTGCTTGCATGTGCACTGTCACACACACTGTTACACTTGGGCTATAAAGTTTTGTCCTCATTCATGTCTACGTGCATGTGTATCTGTCAGGCTAAGACATAAGATTATTTCTACTCCAGGCTGGATTCTGGAGGCAGTGTACAGAGGTCTGCTTTGCTCTCTCCCTTATCATGTACTCTCCCACATAAAGAAATAGCCCAGATTCCTCCAAAAAAAAAGAAGTCATCTAAAACCACTGGGCTTATAGCCACCCTGCTGGATGATTGACAGAAACCAAGTTTGGAACCTCTCTGCATTCATAAGTAGAATTGAAGACTACCATTTTTTCCTTGGACAGCTCCATCACTGTCAAAACACAGTTTATGAAGCATGGCATGCCTAAAATTTTATAACCGACTTTTGGCGCAGATAAGAAAAGCTCTCCATCAGCCTGTAAAACTCCAGACTATCACGGTTACCTTACCACATTATGTTAATTTGTTCACCAGATGGTGTACAAAGCCACTAAGGTTTTAGGATTCTTTCTTTTCAAAACGATGCTATTGTCATTAGTAAACATCCCAGTTTCCTTCCAAGCCTTTTCTACTGTGAAAGAGGCTTACAAACCAAATCCACTGGGGAGTGATGTTTTGTAGCGTTCCGCACTTACCCTCCCCTGCCAAACACACACTCCTCACCAGCATCCAAATGCATATGATGTTTGTGATTCTGCATGAAAATGAGGTGAAGGAGCTAAACTTTCCTCTGTGCGCGCCCCCCTCCCCCAACTCACCCTGTCATAAACCCCTGAATTCCCCCCTCCCACACCCCTTGATTGTGCACCGCACAGAGCGACAATTTAAAGTGATAGTCTAATCTCCTTGGATTGTTTTGCATGGGTAAATATTTTGAGGCGCTTAATCTAACTGAATGTAATGATGCATTGATGGGGTGATTTATTATTCAATCAGGCCCGCGTGGAGGCTGATTACTGCAGTGATGGCACTGTATATGTGCAGGTGGGAACATTTGCGTACAAACACACATACACACACACACACACACACACACACACACACACACTTACTCAGTCAGTCATCACCCCTCAATGTGTGCATGCGAGTGATTTTGCCAATTACCATAAGAATAAAGATGGCAGAGACCAAATCCTGCAGAAGTGGTTTGGTACGGCATGCGTGCCTCGCCTCTGTGACACCGCTCGAATGAAGTGCTGTCTGTTGTGGCGGAAGCAGCTTAGCGGCTGTCATTTGGATAGAATCAGCATGGTATTACTGGCGTGGTAATGGGGGTCTGGACACAGGAGGTGGGATTGTTGGAATCCAGACATCCACTGCGGCGCAGGCCTCTTATGCTGCCGCGTGGCTCACTCCTGGCCAGTCTATCTATATGCTAAGTGCCGCCGGCAAACCAGACTAAACAATTCTTGCGTCTGGGAATGATGTTGAGCTCTTGTCTTGGCTTATTTGGCCTCAAACCCGCATGAGACTCGATGTGTGTTTTGGCTTATTTTCTTTATTTTGTGTATAAGGAATGAAGTGTGTGTCTGCTTACTTTGGAACCTCATTGTCTGGAAAGCTTCCTTGATGCATGATTCATCATCTCTGTTCTGATTGTTGAGTCACCTCATGTCCATTCATCTCTGGCCACACACAAACACACAGACTACTATTTTGTAGAGAGGCTTGAATGCTCCTCATACAGTGTGTTGCACTGGCATATTATTGAATACACAATATTTATGTTCCATCACTGATGCACCATTCACCATCCTTATCTTTCTCCTGCCTTGATGCTAGTAATTATAGATAATGTAATTTCTGTCCTCTGCTGCTATGCAGTGAGTAGCCCTGTGATTAGCCATACTAGCCTCAACACACCCTATCATCTCTCAGCATACAGTACCACATAGGCCCCCTTATCCTTTATCTGTCAAGCTATGATAGTACATTATTGTAGTTGTATCTCTTATCATGTGAAAGCTAATTCATTTCTGTCTGCATGACCTCCCCACTCTCTCTCCCGCTCACTCTCTGTACATCACCTCCAGAGCCCAGAACATTTTCAGGCAGGCGATGCGTGGTCCGGCCATCCTCTTCCATGTGGTCCCCGCGTCCATGAAGAGGCAGTACGAGCTGCTGTCAGTCCGAAATGAGCTCAGCCCGCCCCATCCTAACAGGGTCCGCTTTAGCCAAGACTCTCAGCACCCAGGGGACAGGTCCAGCTTGGTGGGGGGGCTGATGTCCAGATCTGGTCCACAACCAGGCCACAACCACAAGTAGGTTTGACCTCCTTTTTGTTTCTGTTGGTGCGTTACCTTGTGTGCCCCTGTCCAGCAAACATGTTATCACTGACTTGTTGTAATAGTAAAGACAGCCAGCACAGACTTCAAAAGGCGTATGACAGTGAGATACACAGTACCATCAAATTAAAGTTGCTCCTCTTTCTAACCAGTTGACTGAATGACAAAAGTTCATGTTTGTGTACATAATTAGGCCAGGTAGTGTCAGGCTGCCACGTTTTCTGATGAATGCATTTCTGTTTTAATTACACCAGTCAATGGCTTTTCCTCAATATGTTCCCTGTAAATCCATCAAGGTTTAAAAGCTCCACAATAAAAGGCAAGAGAGCAGTTTACTAATAATTTCTACCTGAGACCTCAAAAGTGTGCATCGCTGATCATCTTGTTAAAAGCCCATTTTATCTGCCTGTGGTTACTGTTAATTTCTGTAATGTCTCTGGCCTAATTCCAGAGAGCTAAACCTTTGGGTGTTTATCAAATAGGTCCTTGTCCACAGGTTTTTAGTCTTTAATTTAATTATATGAATTCATAAATCCTCTTTTCATTCTCTGTATGTTACATTTAGTCAGTCTGACAGCATACCCTACTGTATAAAGATAATCATGTTATATTTGAACATCATTATTGGGCATCATAATTTGCATTATAGCAGCCTGACAGATAATGATGATATAAGTATATGCCTAATTTAAAACAGCAGAAGTAATAGAGCAGAGAAACCCAATATACATAAAGACACAGAATGCATGGTTCAGTTAGCAGAGCAACAAAATAATAACGCAAACCCCACAAGCAACTTTTAAACCAATGAGTTACTCTTGTTTTGAGCAACTGATTGATCCATAGAGCTGGCAGGTTCAGGCATGCTTGTCTGTTGTCCTAAGCTTTTGTTATCACTACTATTTATTGCCTGAGTTGAATCTATTTCCATTGGTGGCCCAAAAGGTACTTGCTTAAAATGTATTATAAATATGATCTTTTGCAATAATATCATGATGAAAATATTTTCTGATTGTTTGCTGTAAAAATCAACTACTATTTAAGTAAAAGTGGAAATATCTGAAATAGCAGAGGAACAAAATTTCTTCATTGCTTTCCGCCACATTATGTTAAAGACAGTCGAAGTAAAAAACAAATCAAGCCTTGATGTTTTTCTTTTCTTGCACCGTAGCCACCAGGGACCTCTGTCAGGGAGCACCCCAGAGCCCAGCCGACGGTTCCCCACGTTACCCCACTCTTTGGTCACCAGGACCTCATCAGCCCCCTCCCCCTCCCTCCAGCGCAGGATAAGCACAAACCCATCTAACAGCTCCTCCCTTAAGAACAAAGGTCGCAGATTCAACATCCAGCTGAAGAAAGGTAAGAGTCAGCACACAGATGAATGCATGGTTGTCAAGTGTCAGTGCAGATCGTTCTGAATGTTCATCAAAATCAGGAATAGTCACACATAGGATCCTATTTGCAAAGGCCAGTAAGTGATGTTCTGACCGCATCAGTTTCATTACCACTTCAATGATTTTATCACCAACACCAAACTAAATCCTTGGAGCAAACGGACAAACGGAGACAGAAAAACACTTCTACCTGTATACTTTAGATAAACTATACAGGTACATTTAAACCTCCTTCAGAAAGAACATCACATCTGTATTTATTAATAGATTAAAATAGATCATTCTTACTGTTATCCAAAGAGGCGTTATATTGTTTTAAATGTCTCTTTTTTGGTTTAATAAATTCCTGCAATCATCCTAAGACAGCGTAGTGCCTTTACACAGAGCTGTCCACAGCATTCACCTTGAATCACATGCAAAATATGCCAGGATGCCACAAAATTGTTGGTTTATGCGTGAGACATGGCATTACTGGAGCTCATTAATCCTGTGTCACAGCCTCTTTTCCAACACTCCAAGGTGTGCTTTGAGACGCCCACATTGTCCCTGCACCCAAGACCTAATGCTTTGCACGTGTCATTGCGCTTGCACATTTCACGTAAGACCCAGAAGGGTGACAGTGGTTTGACTTTGCAACCATTTGAAAATAAATAGTACTGTTTTTAAACAGATGAGAATCTCTCTGGCTAACATTCCTGTCATTCCTTTCACTGACAAATTACACCCACTGTTGATCCGCTGTGTGATTTACGTTACTGCATCAAAGTGTGTAGGAGTGTTCTGTACTAAACTGAACAAAGTTCACTTTAAGACACAAACATACATTTTTACAATTTTATTAGCTGATGTGACAACCATAAAGTAATAAATCCCTTAAGAGATGTAGCAGATGCAAATAACCGCTGTCTCTCACTCTGTTGTTGACTCAGCAGTCTTCCACACCCTCTTTACCTATTATTGAGACAAAGGTCCATATCATCACCTGTATGGATTTATTTTCTCCAGACTAAACAATATGTTGAGGGGAACAACCTTAAATCTGTCAGGAAATAAAAAAAAAAAAATCTTTACTTGCCTTTGGGCTTTGTTTAACTGAGCAGGTCAAAAACAAACACGGATCAAGTGCTTCTAGAAAATAAAGTTTGTGGCTTGATGTTCTCAGGCTACATCACTATGGGCTTGTGGTTGTAATATTAAGATTCAGCAATCAGTCTGCTTCCAGCTGGGGTTGGTTTGTTTAGGGACTTGGACAGGCCTTTGATACTGGAGCAGTTGTATATCTTAGCCAACCATTGTGGTGGGTTTACTGCCAGACTCCATCTCACTCTCATCACTTCTCTATCTTTATATGAATTGACGCGCAGTTGCTTGTGAAATGAACCAGTGCTGAGGTGACTTGCCTGCTCTATATCTCTCTTTGCTCCTTTTTTTCCTGTTGGTGAGAGCAGATGTTTAGTTGAAAGCTGGCACCGAGGCCATAGCAGCGAGCTTCAGGGAATAGCGCGGCAAGTGAGGGCAGCAGCGCAGGCTAAATGCAACACGCTCAGGGGAGAAGCAGTCACAAGCTGCTCTAATATGTTTGGCGAATGTCCCCAGTGCTTATCTTATTCAGTGTAGGCCTGTGGTGCAAGTTATATAGTTTTTGTTTATAATGTGATAAAGTTATTTTCTCTTTTTTTCTGCACAAGAGCCTCTCATTTTAGTGAAAACATGCTGTGGAGATGTTGGTGGAGCTCCAGCAAGAGACTGATGCCAGTAGTTTAGTTTGTTTTCACAAGCCATATTGCTTCATCACAGTCTAATTCAACACCAGTCATAACTCTCAAAGCTATGCTCTTGCCCAAGTGACAGAAATGGTTTCTCACGTTATTGCTCATGATTTAAATGGGACTTACTGAAGTGCTTGTGCATTGTAAACTTCAAGCCATTTATGAACTAAAAATGGAGATAAATTACTGTACAAATGTTGTTGAATTGGAAATTTCACTGAGCACTACAATCTGACATAGTCAACGGAAATGTTCCTTTACAATTCATTTAGACAATTCCCTTTGATTTCCATCGGACTTTATCGCTACTGATGTACTTTTAGAGAGGCTTCAGCAGTTTTGTTGTTGACTAGTTGTAATTGTTGTGATTCTGCCTAAGTGGCTCTGAGTTCTGAGAGGCAGGAGCAGATCTTGCATGGCAAATTAACAAGAGTGCCTTAATCAAATACTGCAGTCGAAAAGGACATACGCACCCCATTAAGTCATTCTAACAGGCCTCAGCTTCTCCTCATGTTTGCTGTTTAATTGGCTTATTGGAGCCAGGATTCCAACTAATCCAGAAAGGGATACAATTACTTTTATCCTGGTCTTCTATTACCCAAAATAAAGACGTCAGTAGTTAATTACTGCAGGCCTATTAGAGATGCATTCTCTTAATTGCCCGATTGGAGCCCGTTAACAACAGGATCTTACAATGGGCAGGGGTTTGATTCCGCTCATTAGGCTGTGTGCAGGGGAGAAGAAAGAGACTGGCATGGGAGGGTGGCTCACAGTGGAAAGGGGAGCAAAGACAGTGATGTTGAGGATTTGAAAGGGGCACCTTCCAGATCTGAATCAATATACAGAGATACAGTTGGATAGCAGCTGTCACTGAGTTACACTGAACTAAACTAAACTAAGGTTTATTTAGAAATCTGTGAAATTACATCATCAACTTTGTGGCTAGAAATAAAACTCTGGCTTCTTTTATTACTCTCTGTAGTTTCATTATGAGCATAGCAACTGCGCTGTGTAGGGAACTGATTTCCATGGCAGCTAAGTGACCTTGTATTAAAAGTTTGGCATTCATGGCGACAAACTTTGCAGATTTAACATTCAACATAAACGATGGCAGCTATTTCTGTCTGCTCAGTTTTCACGCTGCATTGATGGAGAGATCATAGCACATCATTATCCTCAACAGCTCAACTTTTTGACTTTATAAGCAACCTTTTCATCACCTTTCCCGCAAGTTTGTTTGTGTGCGGAAGCCATGAGAAAGTTGCCATCCACGCTTCCCCCCCTTTGTGTTTCTTGTTCATCAACACCATCACTGTCAGCGAGACAGCAGACAGTTCGACAGACTGCTGGAGAGACATACTGGGAAAAGTAGGTCATGATGAACCATCAGAGGTGCTGACAGCTCTGTGGAATGAGCAGCTACTTTGACATGAATACTAATCACTGTTGTTACCATCAGAAAAGCCTCCGCTGAAACCACATAACGCGACTTTCCCACTTGACTGCTTGAAATGCCGACGGCTAGGTTATGCATGGTGAACGCTCTGAAAACTGTTGTCAACGACTCATCTAATAGCATCATATAGCAGGGCTATTGCATTTTTAAATATTCTGTCAAGGAATAACCCGACAAACACAATTTATTTGGTTTACCTCATTCCCTTGCTGGCATTTGAAACCACTCCTTGTTTTTATTTGACAAATTCAGGTCTGGTCAGCAGAAAAGGTCAGGCCTGAGATCCTCTTATTTATCCGTTATTGTATTTGACTACTTCCTCCAGACCAGCAATTCATATTCATTTGATGAACCTTAAAGGTCATCCTTAAAACCTAAAGCAAATGGCTTTGCACAGCTGATATCTGGAAGTGGTTTCTCAGATTCAGCTGTTGAATTTAACCATAAAAATTTAACCATACCACCCTGCTGCGCCCTACTGCGAGTAATGTAATTAATACATCAATATATCATATTACACCTAATAATCACTGCATCCTACATTATTCAAACTTTAGACTATGTTTAGTGGAAGGTTTCTTTGACCCAGACATAATGTGCACAGAGCCTCCTAAACTGCTGTCGTACCAAAATGTCTGAAGGGTTTTTTGGTTAAAACATCTGGCTTGTGGCACGTGGATGATTTAGAAAGCAGCATTTTTGCTATTTAAGTGCAGTGCAGTACATTTTAACAGTCTATTGAACGGCATTTTGATGCATTTTGCAATCCATAATCATTCACTTTGCTCTGCTTATTCTGGTCCTTAACCAGTCTTTAATCCAACCATATCTTGCAAGAGTGGCTTTACAGTCCACATGCACTTATCATAAACACTCAATTTTGGTTCATAGAAGTGACGCTATATTTAGATTTTGATTCATGTTTTCATTTTTCCTTCCTAAAAAACCTGAGCAAGACACACCCTGATGGCAATGAAACCAATGAAAAATGTCAGGATTGAAGCAAGTACGTTTGTATTAACTACAGAATGTTCAGGACATGGTAGAAAACCATAATTTGATCCCTGCGTAGTGGTTACTCATGTTACAGCTGCGTGTAATGAAAAGGATCGTTCAGAAATGTTTTCTAAAGTTTGTTTCTAAGAGTCGCATGATAGTGTGCCACATCTTCATGTTCCTTTTGGGCTTTTATTAGGAAAAAATTTAATGACATACAAAGCGTTTTTTTTTTTTTCTAAAATGCATATATAGGGACAAAAATCAAAATGAAGTAGATATTTGACTGTCAGTGTTGTTGCCTGTTAGTGATGTGACTTTTTGAAAAGAAAGCTAGAAAATGAATGTCACTGTGTTCACCTAGAGAAACAAATCTTTGGTTCTTGACATTTATGAACTCATATGGAGGTACTGGAACGCTTTACCAAACATAAACACATGCACATTATTTACTCCTCCCTCTCCAGAACGATGAGGCTTCTACAGGGCAATAAATCAATAATATCACTGCCATATTTCTGTGGTAGCACAGTGCGAGAGCATGTAGGTGACAGTCTTTCACTTTTACTGCTCAGGTTCATATGCCCTTGCTGAAAAAACAGAGAGACACTGAGATCTCAAGGATGGACATTCTGTAAAGAAAAACTCTGACAGGACAAGCAGGCATGAGAAACACTAATCAGTAAAATATCACTTTGCATTTTTAACTACATTCATTTTGGTGTCATTTGTCCTTAGGTCCAGAGGGTCTTGGGTTCAGCATCACATCCAGAGACGTCCCCATTGGTGGCAGTGCGCCTATTTATGTCAAAAACATTCTCCCTCGAGGGGCTGCCATCCAAGATGGCCGACTGAAAGCTGGAGATCGCCTGCTGGAGGTGGGGCAGCACTTTTTTACTCTCAAACCACTATATTGTGTTCACCAAGTGTGTTTTGTGAGATTGTATGTTATTTCAGAGACTAATTACCCTTTTGCTGATATGGTTTTGTTCCAAAATTCAATCATAGAGCGCTTTTGTCAAAATGAGTCGAACGCACTGTGTTCCCTATGGCTATAACAATTCAGCTCCAGCTTTGAATTGCTGAGGAGAAGTGGCTAGATGGAGCAATATTTTGATTATACTTCAATCAGACTGACATGAAAATCAGCTAGTGCTCACTGTAGGGGGAAATAACCCATGTTTAATTCCAGCTTCAACTGGCTCTCAGGGTAATCTGCATAAAGGTTATGTGGAGGCCATAGATTCGCCTTGTTAAAGTCAGAGAGCTCTTTGATTTTAGTTTTGCTGCTGAGTCTGTGTGTATCTGTGTGCCCACTATTATTGTTATTATTATTACTATTGTTGTCGTCGTGTAAATTGTTATGTTGTGTGTGTTTGTTTGTGTGTACATGTGCAGGTTAGTGGAGTGAACCTGGATGGTAAGAGCCAGGAAGAGGTGGTGGCCCTACTCCGAGCCACACCCATGGGTGGGACTGTGAACTTGTTGGTGATTCGCCAAGAGGACTGCCTCCTCCCTCGAGAAGTGGTTAGTACCCAGCCAGTACCTAAAATACCTTAAATGACCTTTTTCCTTCCACTTTTTATTCCCTTAAAAACCTAGAACTGAACTGAAGAAAACTGTGATTTTCTCAGGATTCAGTGTTAATTTATTTCGTTCTTTTATTTGAAATGATAAAAATGGCAATGGGAAATGCTTAAATGGCATTTATTCCTGGTTTATATTATACTTATTACTTTTCTCCAGGAATTAACCAAACTCAAATAGTCAATTTGTTCCAGCATATCCTGATTCAATGAACTTACACTGGGACTATGATAAAGGTCAAGAAACATGTAACATTCAATGCAGCTGGATTTGTCATGGTGACTGCACTGATTTGTCTTTAACTGCTCCTTTAAACCATGAACCTCTCTGGCTATCTTTCCATTATACACTGCATTTGTCCACTCTGTAATTCTGTCAGCTGAAATGTCTGCAGAATACATGTCCGAAAATCAGTATGATTATGAATTACATGTGATAATTTTAATTTCAAGGGAAGACTGAACACATTGGTGGGCCGTTTGAACTTAAATATTCACCAGCTGGTCCTACTTTAACCCTACCAATCACACATGGCTCAACATACATTTACAAAAAAACACACACAGACAAGCATAAACAAAAGAAAGTGATGTGCATGTGCGAACACAATCAAAGATTTTGGCGTATGCAGACACAGTTTCACACGCACACACTGACCAAGTACACTCTTACACCCTGAAGTGGTGTGTATGAGCAGACACAAATACAACTTTGGACATATTCACACATACACTCGCGTTAACTTGCGTTAACAGGGACACTGATGTGCACCCATTGCCCACACACACCAACACACTCTCCTGCTCAGACACACAGCCTACATACAGGGTGACTTTGGCTGTCGTGCAACAGATGGTGAGGCTACTGCCCTCGTCCAGGCTGCACTCAGTCGCTCTGACAGCAGGCTCGGGTGTCACAGCACCTTGGCAGTCCGGGGGCCCCCAGTGCCAGACGCACTCCTACCCATAATACTCAGCCTGGCACCCGGGCTGTTAACCCCGCCATAGGAGCTGTTCAACCTGTAGAACAATGGCACTCTGAGACACATTTTACTCTGATAATGTGCTGTTTCTCCACTTAGAAATGCACCACCCCCACACTTAGCTCTGCTTAAATCAGTCTTCAGCTTTACTTAATTTTAACATTCACAGAGCAGCAAATGGGGCCATATTTCATTCATGCTACAATCTTCCTAAACTTAACTAGGAAGACAGCGTAATGTGCATGATTTTACTGGCTACTGGTGTCAAACCTCTGAGTAAGGTTTCTCAACAGGCTCTTTAACCACTACAGCCAGCTCTTACCTTCTAACTGGAGGGATGCACCAAACGATTCATACCTCTTCTCAGCAGCCTTGACAGCAGTTGAATGATGCTGTGAGGACTGTTAAAAAATGCACGGCTGGCCCTGGGCTGTCGAATCATGTGTGGTGTGGAGTGAGAGCTTGATGGCGATGCTCTCTCAGTTCCTCAGGCATGACGCAATTAGAAAAAGCCCATCATGGAAAAAGAACATCTAATAATCTCTCTCCCTTTTTTTTCCCTCGTTTGACCAACCTCTACATGCTGTGAGACACTGCTAGCTAATATTTCATCACTTTCCACAGCAGATTAGCATTTTGCTACTCCCTCCCTTACTTTTCCTTTTTTCTCGTTCTCTCACACTTTCACATTTCCCAGCAGTGCTTTCACAAATCTCAATAATCCCTACAAGTATGTTCATAAAAATCAGATAAGGAGGCCAAGGCTCTGCTGGTGACAGTTATTGCAAATAAAGCATGGAGGAAAAGCATGGTTGGTAATTGCCTCCTCTGTCACATAGTGTGGATGGGTGAGTGACTGTGGGTGCGTGTGTATTCATACTACACTCACACTGCCAGCGCACACATAAACACACACGTATAGACGAGCGTTTATGTGCTGTCATTCATGTAATTCCCTCAATGACAATGCAACGATGGTTTAATTGTACCGTGAGTGACATGAAGAAAACCGCAGGCATCTGTCAAAGAAGTGTAGCCTTCCACACATACACATTCATGCAAACACAGCAGCAGGAGATCTAGCTATATAGATGAAAATAGAAAGGAGACTTTTTTTGTCTATTTGACATTTGCCTGCTGATGTTTAATGTCAGCGCCGAAAATCCCTCCACGTCTCCTTTTGTTTAGATGTTTCATTATATGCCAGGCATCCTGCACGGGCCCCCAGAGGAATTAATTTACCATCCCAGCGTGTTTGCATTGCGTCTTTAATTACCACGGTCAGGGTGTATTTTGACATGATTTCACTAGCAATAGCAGCAGCTCTTGAAATCTTTCAATAAATATGTACTGGCTGGGAAGAGAAAAGGTTAAATGGCGATAGGGCAGAGCGGGGCGTTGCCTATGTGATTTCTCTCTGTCTTTGTCTGTCTGGTTACCTCTCCCTTTCTACTCCAAGGATATCAATAGATATTTTCAGACAGATACATAATGTTGTATCAGAGAGGTAGAGCAGCTTTAACCTTTACCAAACACTGGACCCATCACTAATAAGCCTGCCCTTTCATACCTCTCTCTTCTCTCTTAAACCCTATAATAGTACAGAATTTTATAATATTCGTCTTAGAGGGACTTTTGCCCCTTTGGTTCCCTTTGGTTGTGTTGTACATGTTTGCCCTATATGATGAACCCTGTGACCTTCAGGGTATTAGAGATGTTCCTTGAAAGAGGAGGGGAGAGACAAGAGGAGACACACAGACAGGATTAGCTCTTAAAGCTCAACTTGAATCCCCGAAGTGCCACTAAGAAGTTCTGATCAATGACTGTGTTTGCAAAGTCACTCCTCACTGTGCTGTTCCTTCACTTGACAGCTGTGGGAGTTTGACTCTGAGATTTTAAGACAGGATTTTCACTGACTAAAGGGAAGAAGTCAGAAGGATTGCTGCCCCCTGCGGGTTCGGAGTTTAGTTCATGACTTTTCATCAGAGGGGGCTGTTATGAGGACACAGAAAGACTTGTGTGAGACATACCTCGGTGAATATGCATTAATATGAACAATGGATTAGCACTCTGTGTCAGTGAATTCACTTTTTTTTCCCTTTATGGATGATCTCTGAGAGGTTGTGTCTTCACACGTTTGTATGATTCTTATTAAGGTTGAAAGTAATTGATCAGGGTTCATCTGACATAAAGAGACTGAGGAATTAAATAAAGGAGACAAGGATGAAAAAGGGAAAATTAAATGAGAATTTATCACAACTAATCATCTAAAATAACTAAAGTATAGATGGACTGGAGTTATGTGGGTGTAATCTTACGAGCAAATGTCTGATTCTTCCTCAACCCTCGCCTCCATCACTCAGTCTGACATCAACCACCAGGGTCTCCCCTCTCTTCACATTATTCACGACCTCAGATGCAATTACCTGCCTGGTAACACTGACCACAGAGAGGCTGTATTACAAAACATCCCCAGACACACTTACACACATACACACCACTCGAATCCCTCATAGATGCAAGACAGGCACATTTAAGCACATTTAAACGCACACATATACGCTACACACTTCCCACGCATAGCCAGTGGATGTTATTTATTGTTGGCATTTATCTCCCAGCGTGCAGCACTGTTTGTGCTTACAGCTGGAAGCGACGCTGAGCCTTCAGTCCACAGCGCAAAGCTTTGTGGAGTGGAGATTGTGTTTCCAGCCCCCTTTTTCCTGTAATAACCAAGTCAAATGTCATGCTTCACTGTGCAACAAGCAATGGCAACAGTCATAAAATGAGGAACTATTCCTGCCTCCTTTTAAAGATGTCCATCCACACCCTGCCGCCAGTGATGGAACACATTAATTCACCTGCTGTAGTTCCATTTACAACACACCCAGCAAAACAAAGGCAGAGAAATATAATCACAAACAATGAGTCGTAGGTTATGTTGTACAGGCCTGCTAGTGACAAATCATTTAAATTCATTCTAAACCACTCGCTACAGTCTAAGTGAACAAGCCTGTTGGTATTGCTACTGTGTCAGCATGACTGCTGTCATCTCAACTCCTTGTCTTACACATACATATACTCATTCTTACCCTAAACATATTTTAAGGAACACCACACATACTAAAGCACCTGACATGCAAGATGGGCTTTATTAGTCACATATGCTCAAGTGCCTTGATAATGGTGTCCATTCCTGCCCTTACATCATTCCATGACCCCAGACAAGCACTATTTTTTAACTTTCAATGGGACTATGGACTGTGGAGAACAAATGGGCTTGTGAAGCCTCTGTTGTATCACTCTGGACCACATAAGAGCAATTAAACAGTACATTAAAATCCCCTCTTTATGATCATATCATACTTGTCACTGATCCATTAGTAGCTATATCTGCCAAGCAATGAAAATCTTAATTGCACAATTAATTACGGCCTCTGATTGATGTGACCGCCAAATTTATGGCTCGTTCAAATGCTGGGGACACAGTAGACAAATGCGTGACAGTAGTGCTGACAATTATAGCAGACTAATGGCCTGTTTCATAAGTGCCAACCCCGGTGGCCTGATTTAAAAACCTCCCTGCCATGTTTTTAACCACTGGACTGTAATTGAGGCATTTAGGATGACTCCATTTGCAGATTGTTTTAGTTGAAATAATCCTAATTATATAAGACTCCAAAATCATTATATATACTTGAAAGAAAAACACTGATTCCTAGAAATGGATCAGGCATCCAGACAAGCTCACCATTGTTATTCCTTTCCAAGTCAAGGCAATCATCATCAGCGTTGCATTGCTCTGCACAATTATTCACAGCAGATCATATCTCTGTTCCGTTTTCTTAATAATTTCTCTAACAGTGTTACACAACTGGCTTTTGTTGTGTTGCCTGCAGTACAGTGAAGTACTGTTCATGACTTTTCTGTATGTTAGTTGGAAGGCAAGAACAGACTTATGAAGCTGTATCGATTTCCTTGCTGCCGAGATCCATTTACCGAGTCGGTAGAGGGAGAAATGAATTGATACAAGGCAAACAAAACACGATCCCCTGTCTTTGGAGGCAACTAAATGATACACAGATCCGCTGAGTTAGAGCTAAGTTCACTCCTCCTCATTCTTTCATTTACTCTCCAACACGGGAGTGAATTTATTCATACTTACAATCTAGGACAGTTCAGTTAAAACTTATAAAAGTAAAACATTGAAAACAACATCTAAGTCAAGATGCATCTTCAAGGATACATGAACGGTTTTATTTTGACTTAAAAGCTGTTAAAGCACACAAAAACAAATACACAGTGATTCTTTGATTTTTTTTAATGAAACATATAGAAATAATGTGTTCAAAATATAAAGATTTTCCTCTAAACTTTCATCATTTGGCTAACATCTTCTTTTCCTATTTCAGAGTCCCTAACCTTAAAATGCTTTAACAGCACAGTGCATTAAGATGATGGTAAACATTTTGGATTATTATGCCGATGTGGTGATAAACAGTGCTATCTTAAGCTGTGCGCTGTCTACAGTCATGCCAAAAAATGACATCTTTGGTGTTAATATAATTAGATGTCTCTTAGAGTAATGCGTTTCCCACTCATTCTAAAGATGATGTAATTTGTCGTAACTTTTACAAATAAAGACTTAAATCTTTCTTGTCTGTCTTTTAAGAAGTTTATTTATATAACAGAACAGAACAGAGCCAGATATTTCAGCCTCGTAAAACTTGGCAAACAACTCGAGGGGATGAGTCATGCCTTACTGGTAGAGCTGATAATTTAAGATGCTATAACCTTTTTGTTGCTATTCACACTTCTCCAATAATGAATTCCCATTCATACTACATAATATAACTTAAGAACAGACCGACTGCTAGAATATAATTGAGTGTAATCAGCAAATTGCTTGACTATTACAAGTGTCTAGAATTAACTGACCCCTACTCTGTAAATTTTGTCTGAAAATACACTTGGAACTCAGGTGAATTCAAATTACAGGAATTGCTTCTCAAGGCCTCTGGAAGAAATAGTGTAGAGCTGTGGTTTGGCAACCTGCAATCAGCGACAGCATCTATGACTTTACAGAGCTTTTCAGAACAGTTTGGCAGCATCGGCCGCATCTTAGAGGTCACTTTCTCTTCCACTTTGTGCCTAAAAATATCTAGGAAATGACAGGCCATGGTGATCCGGTAGGTAAGGGCTCCAATATGTTACCATGGCACCTAAAATCTCTTCCCCATCTCCAAAAAGCATCCTCTTGTAGGGACACTTTATCCAAATTGTCTGCTGAAAGCTTCATAAAATTCATACTTTGCTCTCACTTTCTGACGTTTGGCAGAAAAAAACCCTCACATTTCTTCTTTTTTTCCCTCTCTGTTCTCTCCTCACCTTTTTTTCTGTTCATCACCAACATCTTCTGTTTCAAGAATGCCGATGGGCCCTTCCCATGTTATTAATTTGGCTCCTATAGAAAGGTTTCCTGATGAAAGTGCAGAGTTCAGAAACATGCTCTGTCGTAATTAAAGCTAATGCTGCCAAGCGTGGTTGAAGACAATGCCAGCCTGGTTAACGATTTCCGAGCGTGTCTCGTCGACGCCACCTGTTTTCGTTTAGCACTTTTCAGCAGCTGTTCCCATAATTATGCTTGCTGTCAGTGCACAGAACGGGAGGGTGCACCGCAGCATTGTGCTATGCCGATAAACAAGGTAGTTAAAGGCCACTTATGGCGACAGTCACTCTCCCGAAGGGGATTCAGCGTCTGTTTCCAGAGCACATAAAGGTTTCAAGTGTGTATGTGCAGTTGGACATAGCAAAGCGCTTTTTATCCACCATTAGCTTGGAATGAGAGGCATCTGCTTCATGATGTGCATCTATACTTTGCTTCCACGGAAACGCCTTTGCAAACATTTCCAGTTGCCAAGTACATTAGGAAAGTCACCTTTTATTTTTTTCATGTTCTTATCATGTAATCACATTCGAAAACGCCCACACAAACGTCTAGTATCGAGCAAGCCCTGTTTATGAGTCTATTTTTGCTTCCTCGTGTTAAGATCAACTTAGTGCCTTCATTGATAGCCAGCAGCCATAATTCATTTGCAGTGATGTAGATAGATCTGGCCTCAGATGCCCTCATAGAAACAGACTTTGTCCTGCTAATGAGCCAAATGAGCTTTCTCATTATAAAATCCCCAAAGGGTAACAGTCCCAGTTTGCCAGTGTTGAGTCAAAATCTGCTGGATTACCCAGAGAAGAACATGCAATGTTAGCTCACAAAGCACTTTAAACCTGCCACTGCCAGCTGTGCGCATCATGCCCTTTAGTGCTGCGTAACAGCTCGCCTCTCAAACACTCAATGTACCTGAAAAAGGCTGGATGTGTTTTTCGGCTTAGAGGTATTTAATATTCGACCCCTTTGTCGGAAAATGTTGCAAGGAGGAACACAGCCAAAAGAAATTTGTGTTACAATACTTATCACGCGTGCACCACTTTTGCAATTACACCCATGGCTGATTTCTTTTAGCCCTTTTAAATTCATTTCCAATGACCTTTATGTCGCCAAATTGGGCCAAGTGTGGAAAGAAGTTTCCAGCAGTGTTAATTGTTTTAGGCAGTGATGTGCAGAGAACTCAGAGTTATGTGTGAATAGAAGTAATTGTGATTCATTTGCACTTGCTATTTCTAGCTCCCCTTTCCTTTGCATTGCACTCTTGCTTTTTCTGTTCTGTTTCTCTGACACACACTTGTACACACCCAGCATACCTTTCTTATTAGTACGTGACGAGTTAACTGAGGTAGAAACAAAACAAAAAGGCCAATTAACCAGGTGGGTCTTTTTTGCGAAACAGATGAGCAGTGCTTTCCCCTCTCTGCCCTCCTCTGCTCACCTGCTTGTGTCTCAGCTCAAATGCTGCCTCTATCGCCCTCCCCTGCCAGGACAATAGACTGTAATGAATGGGTGCTACCCCATCACATTGTTAATTAATAAAGGACTTAATCGTATAATGGACTGTGACTGCATGACTGTGTCAGACGTAGCAAAAAGAAAATGGGCACAGGCTTTTGTGATGAGCTGGCCAAGTGGCTAGTCACTTGAGCTACCAGGATAATTATGATAGTGATATTACAGCCACTCCACTTAAAATTGGTTCAGTATTAAGTTTGACCTCACTGATTGGTACCTGAACGCAGCGCTGCAGCACTGCAGCACTGCAGCACTGCAACACTGCAACACTGCGACATTTAAGCCATTTAATCTGGGATATTTTTGTGCCTTTAAAACATGTGATACAGCATCAGTTACACACTCTCGAGATCTGTTTGTTTCAAAATAGGGACAGCTTACAAAAATATAATGTGTTTGGAACATGACAACAATTTTAAGACTGTAGGGAGTCTACACTTTTGTAACAGTGTGATTTATCTACATTTGCTTTTTTGCAGGGAGCACTTCTAAACACAGTTTTAACAGTGCATACATGTCAAGCATTATGCACACTTGAATTCACAAGTAAATATAAATGGCAAATGATGAAAAGTGCAGGAACATTTTTTTGTTTCTCTCTGAAAGTTACTGCCATGGTTATTGTTTTTTCTGTGTCTGCTGCTGACTCGCTTCACATTTTATACAACCCCACTGTTTATGTGCTTAATTGCAATATGCAGACTTGTAGCACTTCATTCTGAGCACTCATTCAACCAATAGCCCAGCCAATGAGTGCATAACGTAGCCATCACGAGCATGCAGACGTGCATTTAAAAGTCAATATTATCGGCACTCTAAGACTTGACTTCCTTTCTGAGGTTTACTTTCAGAGGTTTTACTTTTTGTTGCTTTCAGAATGAACAAATGTTAATGTGATGCTGGTAATTGAGCTGGAAATCTGACAGGAGACAAAGTCATCAAAGGTCACACAGACAGGTATAGTTAGTTGACTTTAAAGGATAGTAGGTGTGGAACTTTCAGCCACCACTAAATAATTGAAATAACTTTCTCCTTGCTGTTCTGAGAGTTCTGATTTGTTACTTTGTGTGAGCAGAAGGTAGCTGTGCATGAGAAAACAATTTGATTTAAGGAAACATGTTGAAGCCATGTTGTTGCAGTTAACAATTTGGGATTTTGGCAGATGGCAAAGATACATTTAGGAGAAAACCTTTACCTGCTGCTCTCTGAAGTTGATTTAAGCATGCAACTATTTCAGTGTCTTTACATCAGTTTATCTGTTGTCAGTACTTTTGTGCCCTCTGTCCCTGGTGCATACACAGAGCTGAGCTTGGAACAATGAGCTGACTTTCTTTTTTCTCCTGTTCTGAGGTGGTTGAATGCAGCTCTGCCTGAGCTGAATCGGTGCAACGAGGTCTGTCAAGCAGCTTGACAAACTCATTCTTGGCTAGCGGCACTTGTTCCTGTCTGATGAAAATGTTACACTGCTCTCTCATTCTCAGCCTCGGCCCGCTATTCCCGGAACACAGCTCTGAGTGGGTGGTTATTCTGTCATCATTTTGGAAGGGAGCATGCACACGCGCACGTGCACACACACTCATACACATGCACACAGTCTCAGACAGGCTCAGATAGGGTCCATCCGAAGTAATTTTTTCATCCAATGTATTACTATCTTCAACTGCTGGGCTAAAAGCCTCTCCAGGGACATAAGTCAGCCACTTTTTATTTATTTTATTTTGATAAAACATCTTCATTAAAGAAAAAGACTGACCCTGCCAACGATGCACAAGGCCATTCACCCACGAGTGTTCTTGTCAGAGTGGAAATTCCATGTTTGTGCTGCGTTGTTCTGGGCCTGCACTGGAAACCAACTAATTACAAAATCCAGGAGTTGAACTAAGGTTGCTGTGTGTTTATAAGTGTGTTTATAATGTGTTTATAAGTTCCAAACAAGAATGACAAGTTAAACATTTCTGTGTGCATTTTATTTACACCTGGACTGCATATCAAATAGTTTTTCAATAGTTTTGCTTGTTTCTTTTCTGTCCCCTATCGGCTTCTCCCAGATTTCTCTGGGAAAGCAAAGGGTCAATTCCTGACAAGAGCCGGTGATTTCTGTAATAGAACCGGAGGTGTTGAAATTCAGAGTGATTAAATGGATTCCGGTGGTCGGAATTTACCAAGGGGTCCGGTCACAGACAAAGCCCGGTTGGCAAGTTGTACTGACAGGTGTACTGCCATTTTGGAAGCAGGAGAAGAAAAAAGAAGAGAAAGAAAAGGGGGCAGATAGGAGGGCCGTCTGGAGAATAGGGGCTCAGTCAGAGGGTGTTGAAAAGAGCCTCCACCTGAACGCACCGCTGCATCCTAATAACTCCTCAGCCCCCTGAAAAAAAAAAAACACCTTATGCTCTATCTTTTCCTTCTTTCCTTTGCTTCACTCTATCCGAGCAGCTGTGAAGGGCACACACCTGGCTGCCATCCATCTGGCTGTGTGTGCGTGTGTGTGTGTGTACTGATGTGAGTCTATTTAAAGAGGTCTTGTGGTGGGTTTCTGGGGTTGATTGCTCTCACTGCCAGTATTGTTCATCTGGATTTGGCTGCCATGGCAATAACTACGCATGTACTGTACAATCTGGCCAATCACAGTACTGCAGCAGTGCTCTCAAGCTTCCTGTGGAGCGGGCTCGTGATCGGACAGCCGTCAGCTCTTATCTGCTAAATATAAACGTGTGCAGGGTAAGTGGCTGGGAAACACTCTCATTTCCTCAGCAACTGCTGCTGAGGTGCCCTTGAGCAAGAATCCTACTGTAGCCCTCAAATTGAGTGGAGGAGCTCAATAGTCAATAGCAGAGCCCTTTATGTCTGCATGGAAGACTTAGTTATGTTGTCTTTGACACAGACAGAGAAAGAAGCAGCATCTCATTTTCTTATTTCAATCTGTTAGAGAAGCACAACTGTGAACAGAGATCAAAGCTTTTGGCTTCGGCACATTTACTCAGGTACATTATCTTGGCTGTAGCTCAGAAATTCTTGGTAAGTGCTGAACCACTGAATGGAAATTATTTAAAAACATTCTTAAATCTCTACCAGGTTTTCTCATAGTCGACAAAGTGCCAGCTCATTGATGCCTCCGGTGTTTGTCTACACCGTTAGCTTCCTCTCACACCTCTTTTTCCCTCCTGTTTGGCTGCAAGTGAGAAGTAAAATACACAAATTCTAATCCTTTGGTTATTTTTTACAGATGCTTTTTGTTCGAAACCAGTGGAAATTGTCAGAAATGAGAGTGGAGTAGTTGTTTGATGGACTATTTTCCAGCTGAATTGATCGCACTGGGTGTTAGACACTGAGCATTACTTTCTCACACCTTTCTTGCAGCTGAAATGAACCATTTCTTGTGTACCATGCAGAACGATCTGCAGCATCGGCCTTGAAACAAAGCGCCACTATGGTAATTTTCAGTAAAGGGCCCATGCAGAAGGAGGGCTGGGTTCTTAACGTGTCACAATTATCCTTCAAAGGGGTGTTGTTCAAAGGAAGCCACCGTTGTTTGACCAAATTGCTACCTGGCATTTTCAAAGTTCTCCTCTGTCCCCACTGTTCCTACATCGAGCTCATGACTGTGGAAAAGAATTAGCAGCGCTTGGCTAGACAGTATGGCCAATTGACAATGACAGGCCTGAGATATGTGACATGCTTGCCATCCATTCACTTTCTTCTCCTGCTCCCCTCATCTTTCCCCTCTTTATCTTGTCTCCCGCCTGCTTTCCATTTTCTTGTCATTCACATCCCTGTTCTTTCCATTTTTGTTCCATTTTTTTTTTGTCTTTGTTTTTTGGTCTTGTCACCAAAGTTAAAGCTAGATACTTTCTCACAGTCAATTGAACACAACACTGACCGTGTGGTTGGGCTTATCAAGTTTTACCAACTTTGCTTGGTAAGTTGAGTCACCAGCCCAAAAGACTGTATGCAGATATGTGTGCCTCTTCTGTTTCCCTTATTTGAAAAAGTTTGTTAACACTTCAGGAGTGCCAGAGCCATGACAAATATTCATGTTTCCTTTTTTTCTTTTTTGAAGCCAGTTTATCTAATACAAAATCAAAGAGACCTCTCTCTCCTCTCTAAATACCCACAGCAGCCAGAGGACGATGACATGGTGTTAACTCCTGATGGCACACAAGAGTTCATGACCTTTGAGATCCCCCTGAATGACTCAGGCTCTGCAGGACTGGGGGTCAGCGTCAAGGGTAACCGGTCCAAGGAGACCCACGCAGACTTGGGCATCTTTGTGAAATCCATTATCAATGGGGGTGCTGCTAGCAAGGCAAGTAACTATTTCTACCCACCTATGGTTTGACCATTACCTTGATTGGTTTCATTGATTTCATTGATGTTTTTGTTGTAACTCAAGGACGTATAGTTAAGTACAAAGATGAGGTGGACCTCCGTGCTGCACGGCTTCAAACACTTTGTTGTGGTAATTTTGAGCGCTCACTTGATGCACTTGATGTTAATGCTGTTTAGTTGTCATGAAAGCCATGTTCTGAATTCCCTTGGGACACTGATGTTCTTTAATGTTTTTACTATCGTCTTGAACTGTTAAATTGAAGTGTTCATAAATACCAGTGGTATGGGACTGCTTGTCTGCCAAAGTCTGATGCCAGAGACTTATAACATCATTAATACATTAAAATGTCCTCCAGAGAAGATAGATAGGGACACAAGATTATGATACTGTCTCAGTATTTATTAGGATTTTCTTGGAAAAAGAGTGCATGTGATCCCTGAAATCCCTCAGGAACAGCTGCAGAATGTGTATAAGCCTGTTCAAAGCTGATGATATCAGTACTCAGAAATTGATGCAAATATTTTATGAGTTAGATCTAACTTTCCCCTTTGTCCGCAGGATGGGCGTCTACGAGTCAATGACCAACTCATCGCAGTGAATGGCGAGTCGTTGCATGGGAAGACCAACCAGGATGCAATGGAAACGCTGCGCAAATCCATGTCAATAGAGGGCAACAAGCGAGGGATGATTCAGCTCATCGTTGCCCGGCATGTGCCCAAAAACAATGGGGTAAGGATGAGGAGGAGTCAAACAGCTGTGGACTAACTGTGCTCAGAAATAATTCACTTCACAAAGAATCAGTGTTAATTGATCTTCCTTTGTTTATTTCTTAAATCAGATATGATTATTAGTATGCTTAGAATGAGAAACCATAATAACAATATGGTCATTGCATTTCACTTATAAGAGTAGATAAGCCACAAAATCTATATAAAAACTTAACAAACACATGCATGTTAAAATTCAAACTGGTTCTCTGGAGAAGTGGAAGACATTTTGAATGAAGAAGAAAGATTGTTATTTTAACTGCACTGAATGATAAATGACAGTGGCTTTCCTCTACCTGCCACTGGCCCTTATCTATCCTCTATAGGTTTTTGTTGCTTTCAGATAGATAGAAGAGGACCTTTTTGAAGCAACCACACCACTATGCAAATCTTCAAACAGCCCCATTTCCTGTGTGAGATGGGTGATACCGTCTTACATTCCCTCCCCTCCTCTGTCTGATTTTCTTGGCCCACAGCCCCACTTGATACAATATCTAAGAAACACTTCACTGAGTTATGATTGACAGTCCTGTGGAATAGCACTGTGGGCCAGGCAGATAAAGGGATATGTAGTGTGGCTAGGTGGATATTTGTCATTAGTCAATAATGCTGAAAGCAAAGGCATTTAAACTAAATGCCCAGTGTGATACTGAACTAATCCCAGCCTACCATTCTTTAACAAATGGTATTTTTTCAACATGGGAGGAAAAACAAGATGGATGCAAACATGATTTAGCTAAATGTGAAATGTGAGGCACAGTGTGACTGTATTTCAGGACCGTGGATTCATGTGTGAATACTTCAACACAATCACACACGTTCACTCACCCTGCAGCCAGAGGTTGTAGATCAGGTTTGATTAGCGTTGCTGTGACTCTAATTGGAGCCCGTGTCCCGTGGCTGTGTGTCAGTTTGGAGAACCACGCTGTGTCCCGGTCCCCCTCTCTGCCCTTCACCCTCCCTGCTAGCCATCATCCTCCGAGGCACTCCGTCTCTCTCTCTCTCTCTCTCTCTCTCTTTTCACCACACATCATCTCTCTGATGCTCTGTGTGCTTTTTTCTCATTTTACTGTCAATTTTCATCTCTTGTGGTGCCCTGTAGTTTCAAAGGTAGAACGTGGGATACATACAGCCAAGGCCTGGAGTTCTATTCGTACTAATAGCTATAAATGGTGGCATTACTGTTTACCATGATATTTAAGGGCTGTAGCCTCGTGTACCATTTAGCAGATTTCACATCTTCTGGATCACATTATGGCACAAAAACAGGACCTAATATTATTCTGCAAATGGTAAAAAATAAATAATAACAACATATTAGTTAAAACTCAATCGATAAAACTGATTTGTAAATCAGCTGTCAAAAAGCGCTCTTTGATCTTACTCCTCCTCTTGCTTGTCAAAACAAAGTCATGCTTCATTCAACTTTTGCTATAAGGCAGTGCTGCTTCACCCTCAAGGTTACATCATCTTGTACTGCTATATTACTACTACTAGTGTGTCCACTATTCACTTCACGAGTGTTGTGAAAGAAAGATTAAATGAATTGCCACCATGGTAACTTCCTTATTCAGTAAAAATCCTTCCCTCATAAAATAATAAACCACTTTGTACTGTTTGTGCATATTGCAACCCATGAAATGAAGTGATCTGTTTCACCCACTGGACCACCTGGATTGCATTTCATCATCACACCAGTACCAGAAGCACTAAACCTCCACTGACACAGCCCCATGCATTTTTTAAATGCTGGGCTGATTTACCTCCCTCCCCCCGATAAAAAAATAAGGGAGAGGACACATGTCCCTCCAGGGAAAGCCCAGCCCCAAGGTTCAGTGAGTTCTATCACTTCGGTCCAGTCACTCTCCTGTCCTCTTTAATCCCTCACCAGCAGACAGACAGGTAGACAGACTGACACTGAGCAGACAGTTAAGGTCACAGACGAATGCATTTTCAGAAACAGCAAAAAATTTGTTTTATTATTGCTCCCTCACTCTGTTGGTGGAAGGATGAAAGATGGTGTTTTTACATCAAAGTTTATTGTATTTTTTATCCATTTACAGAGACAATTTTGACAAGTTTCTATATAACTTGACATTTATTTCAACATCAGTTGCTATGAGACAGCTTATTGATGATGTTGTAGAGAAAGATGTAAAGAGAGCGTGTGGCACAAAAAGATAGAGAGATGTAGCAGTGCATTTTAGACTCCAGCCATTAAATTCCCATTATGGGCAATCATGCACAGCTGAAGTTGCAGTGTTTTCAGGAAGCAAAGTGACTAGAAAAGGTGCCATAAAGTCACTAGAGGGGATTTTAATATACTCAGAATCGGGAAAAGATAAGATTGTAAATGAAGAATTTAAGGTCAGTTGCAAACCTCAAATAAGATGAGCAAAAGTTAAATGTCGACACTGGCTCCCGGCAGCTACAACCACCTCCCCCTTCTCCCCCTGCTCTGCTGTGTTGGCCAGGCTGATATGTGGGGAGCCAGCACCAGTTTGCCACTGTCACCCAGCCGAATGGGAGTGAGCACTGGAGGCCACCATTGAAATGAATCAGATCCATCACTGTCTGCAGGGGAGAGGAGCCGAGCAGCACGGCCTAATGCATCAGAGGGGGGACTTCGATGGGTGCAGCGTATCCAGGCCACCCCACTCCATGAAAATTGCATTGATTTCATCATTGCTTGATCCTCTGGGCTAAAGGACGATCGGCTCTGTTAGAAGAGAGCAATGTGATGTTTCTTGGTAGTTTAAGATGACCCAAACCAAAACCACACACTAGTCACTGAACCAGCATCCATTTTCTTCAACAGCATGCAACTGAAAATGTTCCAGAATAAAAGACTCTGTAATACATGGATACAAACTTGAAACCTTAATGGAAATGTGAAATATACTTTGTGGCACTCATCCTCTGTCAGGTCTGTGTACTTATTTGGAGAAGCCTCTTTACGTGAATCTACACACAAATATATAATCCCTACAGAAACATAAACGTATA
Organism: Amniataba percoides; assembly: GCA_037176925.1. Classification (NCBI taxonomy): domain Eukaryota; kingdom Metazoa; phylum Chordata; class Actinopteri; order Centrarchiformes; family Terapontidae; genus Amniataba; species Amniataba percoides. The sequence continues at coordinate 4,120,578 of JBAJHX010000046.1, read as the reverse complement.
CACACACAAACATGTCCACATTTTGCCCAAGGTTTCCCAGAAGCCCATTTGCTTTCAGCAGGACTTTGGGCTGGATCCATCCAGACAGATCCTGTTTGTGGCAAAGACAAGCGTTTCAGTAGGCTGGCTCATACTGCTGATGGCCCCTTATTAAGCCCATGTCTGAGGTGAAGTACCTGGTCTATTTATACTGCCATTAAAGCAGTGGTGATGAGTGGCCTTTGCCTTGGGTTAAAATGAGAATTTCTGCCGACCTTGGGATAAAGAAAAATAAAAAAACACTTCAGCATGAACAAGGATGTATTCAAGTCTAACAATACAGTGTGCTGCACTGTATGTGGACTGTTTCATTACTTAGTAAAAACCTCCAACCACTTCAGATTCCAAAATCTGTGTGTGAACATTTAGTGCTCTTATGCAAGCTTACAATTAGGTGCAAACATGTTGAGGAAGAGTCCTACACAACCCAGACACAGGGAACCAAAGGAGCAGTAAGTCAAAAGTGAAGCGATCTATCCAAATCAGAAGAGTTGATGAAGCTTCTTCAGTAGGTTACGAAATGTCTTTAGTCATCTGCTTTTGGAAACAAGTCCAAATACTTATACTTAAATATACATTATACATAAACAGGCAGAAAAAAAGTGTCATTCACATTAACATTTTTAATATATGTAGCACATAAACACAGATAGCCATATACACACATTCAATATACACATACAGTCTGTACAAGAACAATTCATTTTTTCTCTGCTCTGCTTCCACAGATAGCCCTTGTTTGAAAAACTACTGTTCTGCCCCAGATAGTCAAGCGATTTGATTGGTCAGTGCCAATTTGTTTGAAGCATTGTAATTGCATCGCCGCCTCCGAGACTGTATAATTTCTCTTTCTACATCTGAGTTCTATTAATATATCGTCACATGTGTTTAAGCAATTAAATTTATGAAAAATCATTTCAGTTCCTTTTTGGCCACAGTTCCTGAATGTTCTTCATCTTCTACATTTTTAGTGCACAGACTGATCCTTGAGTCACAAACCCAAAGTCCTGTGACTGAATCAATTTCAGATCTATTACAGTGGTTTAGTTATTCAAAGTCAGTGCTGATTTGTTCTCAACTTTCTGCCCTCCATTTGTTTCAGAAATATGTATGTGCATTTATTCAATTAATCTGACATTTACTCAGTTACTTGGGTAACTTCAAGACATAATCCTGTATTTTTTTTTAAGTAAGGTTGCAGTTGTCCACCCAAGAAATCTAAATGATACAGTAATGTCACATTAGATGGAAGCAATTTTCCACTGGTCCGAAAGTAATTTCCCTGGAAATAGAGAAATGCAGAAATGCATGAATTTGTGGTAGGTTGAGCTGAGTGATGTGTGTGACAGACTGCAGAACAAAAGAGGAATCTGTTCGACTCGTTATTGCAGTGACATGTACAAACCGAAACTGACTAATTGATCATTATAAGCCTTGAAACAGAAACAAAGATCACTGATACACGGAGAACTATTAGAAAAATGAAATAAGATGGATTTTATGAAACACCCCTCTGCCCTCTGCCTCTCTCTTTTATCCTGTTTATGAACTTTCACTCAGTGGTGGATGTTTGTTTCTGTCTGTTGCAACAGCCGTGGCAGTTCATGACATTACTAAGATATTTATCACACCCACATCTAAAAGCAGACAGGCTGGTGATAAGCATGCTTGTGGCTGGGTTTCATTTCTCTGATTTGAAATTCATCACAGGATGTACACATACGCCTCTCAGTGCATTCGTGATGTTATTTATGACAGAGTTTTCCTGCAGACATCGACTATTTTTGACAGACTGGCTGTCTTGTGTTTTTTTTGTTGTCCTTCTTGACAGCGGTACTGCAACTTGCCAATGAAGCACTGCATTAATCAGAGCTACAAAAACATACTCCGCCAATATGCCCCACCCCAAAAGCGTTATCTCTCCTGTCTGTTTGCCATGGAGGTAGTTTGCTCATTCTACAGATTGAGTCAGATTTCATAGAGCACTGTTTTTACATTGTGGTGCTCTGCCATAGAGTTCACATGATAATTTATGAGACGGGGCTTCTGCCCAAGGACAGCAGTGCTACCACTTTAGTCTTTCGCTTTTGATATTTCTAAGTTTCACTTTCTTTTTGTGCTTGTCTCAGCAGAGCTTTCTGTCAAGACTGCCTCAAGACATAAATGTAAAGCCTTTATGTAAAGCATTCCTCCTCTTTTGACCACTTGAAAGACTTTCCAGTCCAGCAACCCCAATTATGTAAATACCATGTAGTACGAGAAACCACTGCAAAGAGGCCCAGTGCATTAAGTCACCTGAGAAACATGTTACTGGTTTCCTGTTTTCTCCTTTCTGTTAGCCGCTAACAAAGTGACAAATTTACAGAAATGTCCGTCTGTGTCTGCTGCTCCTCAACAAATGAACCATTAGCGATGCCGACATTTACTACACTGCTGAGGTTTTGATATACATGACAGCAAATTAACGCCAGTGCTTTAAATTGAAGAAATGTGACAGGCTCATAGCAGCATGATGCATAAGGATGACAGGGCAGCGTGAAGAGTGAGGTGGGGGTGTTGATTTTGGACTGACATAATGACATGGGTCAATGTTACATACACTGGTGGAATTACAATCTGAGCAATTTACATATGTTAGGCTTGCAAAGAAAAGAAGAAGAAAAAAAATCTCGAAAAACAGTTCACTGTTTTGTGTGTGGCCATTTCTTTTATAATAACCAACTAAGCCCCATAGTTTACCTTACACTCATATTTTACAACTTACCATTATGGAACATGGTCAGGTAATGGGCGAGCTGAAACGCTGTTTTTTATTGATGAGAAGCAGCAGGGGGTGCAGGAGACAGATCAAAGCAGCGGAGACTTTATTCCCTGCTTTCGCTTGAGCATTGTTTCATCATCAGGGCTTGCAGAAGTAGTAGCTAAGTAAACTCTGTGAAGAGTGGAGACATAACAGCTTGCTCTGTATATAAAAGCTGTCTCCTCAGCATGCCAATGTCCCTGTTTGTAATCCATCCGAAGCGATGCTGTTAGTCACTAAGAGAACATTTATGCAAAGAGACAAAGGGGAAGGAAGTGGCTGGCCCTAACAAAAGATGCTCACTTGGATGAGAGAAGGGCTGATCGATAGAGTCTTGAGAGAGCTATCAATCAGAGCCCCAGCCTAGTAAATTATGGTTTTATTAGTATTGAGCTGACCACTGCTGGGAGAGACCTTAAAACATTGAGATGCTGGTCCGCATCAGAGGCTAGAGAGAGGGAGGAATCTGTGTCAACCTCCCCAAACTTAATATGGAGTGATTGGGGTCCAGTTAGATCATGACATGTAGGGCCTGCCGCTCCCCTGTTGTCATAGCAAATAGTAGTGATTCATGGAAAGAGATACGGTGAGGGCACAGAGCGTTGCACTCTGGGAAATGCAGTTTGCAACGAAGCAGTGACTAAATTGAGAAAAGTAGATCGCAGAGCAGCAGAAATGCAATTCCAGTGCTGCTGGGCCCTCATTCCCAGCCGGCTCTCTGAGGACTAACTCATTTAGGAGCGGCAGGGGAAACTCAATAGGACCAATTGAGAAAATAATATATTGAATCTGGTGGTTGAGTGGGCTGCTTGGGCATGGTGGAGGACTGCGGAGGTGAAGTGTGTGCTTTAGTTTCTGAAAACCCAAGTGTTGTTAAGCAACATACACACGTGTATGTGAATACATTTAAACACAAATTCCTTTCACTTAGCAGCATATTACACAAACTATTCACTCGTTAGCTGAATATAATGCTATTACACTGAGCAGAGGACCGTCAACTCTAGAGAACTGACAACAAGAACTACACAGCCCTACTGAAGAGAGAAAAAATGGTCAAAAATAGACAATATATAAACCTTGTTGGATATTTTTTACATTTGTACCTCATATAAAATAAAATCATTTAAAACATAATCCATCCTACTCTAACTTAGGTAATGTCAGTCAATAATGAGGTAATAATGTTAATTAAGCTAATAAGTACAACTTGTACAACAAACAACACAATGTTTTTGTTTTATTTATTTTTTAATTTTCTTTGTTTAGCCAAACTACCAGCATAACTCTGGATTGTAGTTTTGGTCAGTCAGTAGGTCCACTATTTATCTCAACAGACAGCCATAGTCCCAAACGATGAAGAAGCCAACCAAATTTCCCTTAGCACAAAATTTTCTCTAATAATATATATTATATACATATATTTAAATATATATATATATATGTGTGTGTGTGTGTGTGTGTGTGTGTGTGTGTGTCTATACACACACACACACACAGTATACATATATACAGTATATAATGACCTTACTTACCTGTTGCACTGACATAGTGCAGACTTTTCTGGTTTTGAGTGAAATATCTAGACAATTCAATAGATTATATTACATTTGAACATTAGTTCAAAATTTAAAAATGTCATTGCAATAACTGTTTCCTATTGCGGTGACATCTTTTGAGTGTGTTTGTGTGAAAATAAATTAATCTTGTTTCCACATTGTTTGATAGTCTACAGTAGTGTCTTGCGTAGGGCACAATCCTGATAATTTGTCTGTTAAAGGCGCCAAGACACTTACTGTTTTGAGAAACAACAGCGGTAGTGAAAGAGTTAAACATGACCTGGAGATATTCTCTTATCACCTACTGTTGGGCTGATTTCTAGTCTATTTGATGTTTTTGTGAAATGGAAGTTTTGCTAAGAACTCCTTAGAGACCTTGGCACCCACTTTGGGAAGCACTGGCATTAGATGAGGCTCTAGGTGGATGTGAGAAGCTAATGAAAGTGGGGTATCTAGCCAGCAGAGAGGTGAGTTGTGCCCGGGGCAGGATGCAGCAGCTTAAGGATTGTAATTACAGCATTATGGTGGAGGTTGACTGGATTAGGGCCACAGCAACGGGCTGAGACCAGGATAGGAGGCCAGGAAATGGCCATGGACGAGACATTATTAGCCTTAGTTGACAGCTTAAGACCAGCCCTGTCAACACACTGCTTCGTCTTCCTCACTGAGTACTCAAGGTCAGGCAGATGCTGCTACACAAGTAAAAACGCATGTGTGCCTGTGTCTGCATTTACTACATACGCATATAAACACAAACACACATGCACACGAATGCAGGTATGGCACACAGAGACTCACTTTACTTTCACATATGACAGACAAATAACAGCCTTAACCTGAACAGGCAAACACACAGGCATGCCTGGTGAGTCCAGTGGGAGCTCAGCAGCATATGATTTTGACTGGGCTCAGTGTAAGTCACAGTGCTCTGCCCTCTCCCTCAGTCAACAAGATAATCCACTCTGAAAATGACTAGATTAAGACAGATTAAACACATGATGAGGTGGTGAGAGCCAGTGGTAGGAAGGCACTAAAATCTCAACAAAGACAGTGAAAAACTTAAAGGAAAATCCACTTTTGGACCTCCTTAACTTGCCTTTCTTGTTGTTGGGTTTGAAGCTGATAGCACAAAGACTTTTCTTTTTCTGTGGATTTTTTGTTGATGTTCTTTTTCCCCCTGTGGATGGTGCTTTTCTCCATGTCTTTGAGGCAATTGTGGATGATAAATGCTCATGCTAACTATCCTATTTTTCTTCTGCTCATTACATTACTTTAAATTAACGCGCTGCCTCTGCTGCAGGGCTGGTAAAATGTATCTGTTCCTGATCAGAAGATATTTTCTCGTGAAAGACCTAAACGTTGAGCTACTACTGGGATATTAAATATCAGCTGACACTAGAGCGTGCAGATCTTGCATGAAAATGCCACAGCTTGTCATGGACTAATCAGTAAACACGCACAAGTCAGTAAACATGCACAGTGTGCTAAAGAATTAGCATGCACAGACACAGACTTAATTAATACTGGTTACACAAAGATTAAATTGCTGCCATTTTGCTTCTGTGTTAAGTTGATTACAAAGTCTATTTGCAGTAGAGGCCAACGAATATTTTTAATTTAAGCCCGTTCGGCTCTGAGATATATGAGGAGACACTGATGTGAGCTCTATTCCTCTCAACACATTCTATACATAGTTTATTTTCAATATCATTTGGTTCTCAGCTGCTCGCTCTCGGTTCCATTCTGTCCACACAATTTCCTCCCTCTTACCTAAAACCCTCCATCTTACTTCTGTTCAGTTCATGACAAGTCTCCTGCAGATCTGAAATAGATTAAAAAGTGCAGAGTGGGGTTGAGTAAAAGAGAGAAGTGAGTAAAATAAATCTTCATTTCGACAATTTGAACCTTATTGAGTTTGAATCATCCAGGGACATGCTTTTTATTATAAGGCTGGCAGTGGCCGTGGCTCTGATTGTAATTGTGTTGACCCAGCCCCCCATTTCACACACACGCACAGAGGCACACACACACACTGCCTCTATCCCTCCTCGCTCTTATCAACACGCTGTCCCGATAAAGTCCTGCGCTCTCAACCTCATTAAACCTCTCATTTATATTAAACAGCCGATAAGTCCTTCTACCCTGGAATGCGTCTCCCAGGGCACGCTACTCCCATGAGGAGGTGACTTGGCAGCACCCACGCTTTGCGGGGGCCCTCGCTCCCACACCCCCACAATCCTCCTTTTTCTTGTTAATTCTTCCATTTGTTTACCAAGACCTCCCCACCACCCCATCTCCCTCTTCTCTCCTCATCTTCCTCCTGCTCTCCCGTCTACTTGCTGCAGATGTTGTCTGATCTTTTACTCCCCATTTCTCTTGGCCGGGAGCCAGCAGAGTGTTGTGAGACATCAATATTAGCCAGGGCCTCCTGGTTTAGAGCATGCTTGAGGTACAAAGTTGAGCTGTGTGAGACCATCTAGCTGTGAGGTAGCTATCTGTAATAGGTCCTGTACAGGGAGTTCACTACATTCCCTCGGCTGCCCACAGGCTTCTATGAAGCATTGTGGGAAATAAAACCGAGGCCCAAGCTTTATTGTCTAACTCTCTGCACGTGGATGTGAGATTTTTCTTCTCTCTACTTCCTGTCTCCTGCGTCTATTGTTGAAATACCACTTTTGAAAGACTACTGGCTGTTGAGAGCACAGTATTCGGGCCCAGTGGTCCCAGACCCAAAGACTAACCGCTAACCGTGTCCCCCTGTCAAGGCTGACACAATCACTGAGTGTACAGTGGGTTCAATAACCAGCAGTGCGGCATATCGACCACATGGCAAATGTCACTGGTCCATTTACTGGGGCTCATTGTTAGAGACAGCTGTCTATCGGTCTATGGGAAATCCATGGAGCTTTATCCAGCTCGGACTACTCCAGGAGCTGTTTCACACTGCTGAGCCAGAAAATACCGACGTAAGCTGAGACGGATGCTGAAGCCCCGGTTCCATGTTTCTGGAGTATTGATGGCATCACATTAGGAGCCATACAATGCTAACTTTTTCTGTGTTTTTGGCACTTACATTTACTTGAGTTTATAAGCCCGATATATGTACTGAAAGTAAAGAAAAGGGTGGATTAAGAGTCGTGGCTTGAACCTTCTGTCTTAATTTGATTTACAGGAGTTTTGGCCTATATATTTTAGAACGTTGCAGTAAAACATTAGTATTGCAGTTAAAGTATCATAGCAATTGTTGCAAATTAGACTATATTTTTAACGAATGGCAGTTCATTGCTGTCACATAAACTGCAGGTCAGTCATTAATGACCGAAACATTTCAGTTAAATATACTTCTATTGCTTATTCTTACAAAATGTGTAATAGTGGCTCTTTAAGGAAAGTTTTATAGTTATATATCACACCAAATGAGAAATTTATTTGGCACTGTACCTGTTTGTAAGCACTACGCCTTCATCTCTTTCCCGGACTCTGCAGGAAGCTCCTGGCAGCCCTCCGGTTTTAGAGCATCCCGTGAACTCGCTCCTGGACAACCATGAGCGGCGGATTTCCCACTCCCTGTATGAAACCATCGAAGGGCTGGACAACATGTCGACACCGATGACTAACATGATTGGACGCATTGGTGAGTCATATGTCAGCTCCTTTGTTTCTCTTTCAACCTCTGCTTGACAAAAATGACTCAACAAATTGGATTTTTTGTGGGGGGCTTGGTCACTCCCCACTCACCTTGATGGGACGTGTGGTTGACCTGCTAACCTGACGCTCACTGGATATATTTTCCCCTTGAATTGGTCTGTCTCTAAACTGACATCCCCCGATCAATTTTAGCATCCACCCCAACCCCTCTGAAGTGCTTCTGCTAGTTCCCTCCCTTAGACCCCCCAACATCCCCCAACATCACCTTCAAAGCCTCTTCCCCGCTCATCAGTCTGTATCCCAAGGTACGCTATTTCACTATTCAAACCTCTCAGGAATTAACGTCATCCTCAATCCTCCCTGCCTTCACTCTGCTCCTGACTGGTTTCACGCGGGTCAATTCCCATTCTACCCAGCTGACATCAGCTGGCTAAGATCTTGTCTCATCAGGTGTATTAGAATTGGCAATTCAATCCTCAACCAGTCTGCTGCTGTCATCTCAACACTGACAGACCTTTCACATATGCATGCACACAGAAGCTGAGGGTGATTGCATCAGTATAGGGAGGCTGCATATGTGGGGAATGATGTGGTGGAGTCATGTATATCCACACCTGTTTTCTCCACACACACATTTCCTTCTCTTAACTCTTTTCCTCTTTTACCTTCCCATCCCCTTCTGAATATTTTATTCTGCCTTCTTTCTTTCACACATCTCCTATTTGCCCTTCTTCTCCTTCCTCTTCCCCCACTTTTTTTGTCTTTCCCCAAACTCCTCCTTCCACCATTTTTTCTAACCACTGATAAACCATCTCCTTGTCGCTCACTCTTTCTCCTCTTTCACCTACCACCCCATCACCCTTCCACCCTCCTCTGCTTGGATGTGTGTGTGAGTGAATTTGTTATCTGTCAGTGATCTACACTTTCTCCCTTTCTGCCCTGCTCCTGTTCGTTCTCCCATTTCTCTCCTACTCCCTCCCCACCATCTCCCCCAGAGTGGTGCCACTCTGCCACTGATCACAGAAGATCAGAGGCTGTGTCGGAGGGATCTGATGGTTAATTAAGCCTCCAGATCAATAGGGCTTGCCCCTGACACTCTGCCTGCCTCTGTCTTACTCTGTCTTTCCGTCTCTTTTTCACCCTTTCATTGTGTCTTTCTCCTCCATCTCAAATCAAATGTTCTCAAATTGGTTGGGTTTTCCTCTCAGTTTGGCTTATTTATTCCACTGGCTTTTCCAGTGCAGGATTTTCAGAAAGCTGCTGTGATCATAAGCGGCAACTGTGGGCGCGCTGATGGAAAAGTTTCTTGCCATTGAAACTTCAAGGGCGCCCGGCACTCGACGCAGAGTGGGAGTCAAATGAAGCAAGTGGAAAAGTTTTAGGGGTGGGGGTGGAGTGGGTGCTAAAGCAGTAAGTTATCACAGCAGAAGCTCAGCAGTCTCAGATCTTTGACTCGACTTGTCTCGCAGTAAGAAAATGTCAGTTCCTTTTTTTCTCTGTCTTGAGGCTGTGTCGAGTCGTGCCCTCATTAACCCGGGCTACATTCATGACAGGTCTTCATCGTTTTAAACCGACACAATTCTGTTATTTAGATTTCTGATGCAGTCAGAGTTGAGTTTATATTCACATGGTAAAATGCAGCACGTGAGAAGTAAAAGCAGGAATTTCCTTACTTTCCGTCCATCAATTCTTTTTCTTTTGCAATGTCTGCATATCTGATCCTCCTTTCTCTTTGTAAATTTGTAAATTTCGTAAATTTGCTGAAAAAGCGAAAGATGTATTTTATTTTCTCTCTGGAATGTATTGAAGCACAGTACGTACATTTGAAGAAAAACTGAAACAAGAAAGTATTGTGCTCTCTGTGCTGCATGTCCACGAGCAAGTGGCAATGACCTCGCATTTCACTGACCACAAAGAGCACAGATACATTTAACCTTGGTCAGATGTCACAAAATTGACTTTGAAAGCAAATCAGTATTGCTGACATATCCAGCACTCATTCATGTAACGTGTGGGTTGTTTATTTCTTTCCATTTCTAAATTGAACCTAAAAATAAATTTATTACATTTACTCACCTTAATCTAAAGACATTGCAAGTCTATAGTGTAGCTTCGTTGTCTTTTACTGTCTCATCACCTCAGTAAGACACTAGGTTGTGTATTATTCTGTGTGGATGGCAAACTTAGACAGTAGTGTTTCCATTCTCTATCTCTTTCTAAATGTTTTTTTCAGATGGGCTCAGACATATTGCCTGCTGTGTGATATTTGACAGTTGTGGTTAGAGGACAGATGCTGAGATCGACTCGGCAAGGTCAGGAAGCACGCAGCCGCCAGGGCTTGACTGACAGCTCGATGTGGAGTGTATCTAGACCTGCTAAATTACTGAATCATGAAGGCCAGACATGTGGAGTTTGGGATATGGTAGAGCACACATATAGCATACCATACACATACTGTAGTGCATGTGCACATGCACGGAGGCAGACTCACGTACCACCTCTTCATCAGATTATACTCTGATTTGAGCCATACAGTTTTTCCTCAAAGCAGATAGTGATAACTGACTAACTATGGCATTTTATATCTTAAAAGTCAGCAGAGGAACTCGCTAACCAAATCAGTTCCTCTGCGCTGCTCCATTACACTCGCTGTGTTGCTATAAGTTGACCAAGACACAGAGGTAAATGGGGTAGAATTGCTTTGCTGCTGAAGAATTAAGATCTGGCTTCGATTGTGAGTTATTGCAGGTGGCAGTAGGTCAATACTGTGCAGTTGTAAACTCCATATTTCTGCCAAGCTATGATTGTTATTGCTACGCTCTCTATTTTCTGTTAAAAACTGCAAATAGCTGCCATGTCCTATGGATGCCTTATCTCACCTCACCCAGGTATTGATCAGAAACTGGGTCGCATCTGCTCCCGGCAGTCACAGGTAGCATGCTGCTTTTCTTCTGAAGCACTAGGAATAGGACCTGGTTCTCCAGGGGGGATAGGTACAATTGAATGAATTATAGGAATTATAATTACCATGGCAACAGCAAAGAAAAGCATAAAGTGGCACAAGAGACAAGTGCTATTAAGTTGGTATATTGCCATTACATTGATTGTAAGGACACTTTGCCTTTATCTGTCCAGCAGTGTTTTGGGCTGTCATTCAGAACTAGCTGCTCCATGTGTGGATGTGTGTGTGTATTTGTGGGAGGACACATTCACTTAATCAATAGTCAGCTGTAATCCCATTCCCTGTTTGCCTCAGTAAACCATGTGACGCTGTAATATTGTCAGCTTTAGCTTCACGCATGCACACCCCATGCATCGAGCATCACAGCCAGAGGCTGAATCCACAGCTAGCAGGTGGTGAACATACGTTCTGCTTGACTCCCCGCTCAAATAAAATGAATCCCTGACACTCTTTTTTTTTCTTTTATTCTCCTTCTTTCCCTGTCCTCGCTTTGCCTTTGGGGTGAAAGGAGAGGGAATCGACAGAGATGATTACTCAGTCAAAGAAGGAAAAGTATAATAAAAGACAAGTATAAAGGGAAATTAAAGCGAAAGAAATATGGAACTGTGTGAAATCTCCTGGTGCGCGCAGTGTGACAGCGACAGCCAGGGTTTGACGCAAAGGTCGTTAGCCTCGCACGCGGCTTCACCTTCCGCTCTGTCTAATTGAAAAGTGATGCCGGGTGCGGGGTCCACACGCTGGGGTGAAAATTGAGGCCCGTGGACCAACACTTTCTGCGGATGTGACTGTTTGGCCAAGCGCCTGAGTCAGAATGCACACCTAGGACTGGCACAGGGGTGAGGATGAGGGTGGAGACGCTGGAGGTGGGAACCAGGCAAGCAGGCTCATACTGTTGTCACACAGGAAAGTAGGTGTTCACAGGATGTAATGTGTGCAGTGCAGGTGCAAAATACTGTAGACACACATTACTCGCTGAAAAAAGAACAACAACAAAGTTCTGTCTCTGTGACGATTTTTATACCATTATGAAGACATTTATTCATTAAAAGGATGATAGAGCAATGGTGTTTAAGTGGGGCCACCTTCCACAGACTTGACCCCGCTGTCGCCTCACTTCCAGTTTTTCACAGTCCGCAGACTCATCTTTTCTGAGTGCAGATGAGGCAGAGTGACCTCCCGTAATTTGGTGTCCAGACTGCTTGAGAGTGCCATTAGCATGCCTCACTGAGGAAATGACTGGAGACATAAATGGTGTTACCAAGGAACTTTCCCTTTTCTCTTGCTTTACTGTACTCTACAGTACAGGTGTATTAACCATACCTATTTTTAACACTCTGCTGAAACAATTTGAAGCAGTCATAATCTTAAATAACAATTTCTGAAAAAGCAGTAATTTATAAGCTAATTGAACTATTTAAATTCACACTTTCTAGCAGCAGGCTCTTTGACTTGACACAATTGGGAAAGCACAGGTGTTACTAATAACATTAATAATGCTGTGTGGGTTTTGATTTTATATTTGGTTCAGCAAGATGGTTAATGCTGAGGATATTTTTTCCACACGGACACAGAAAATGTAAAAATGTAAAAAATAATAAGTACAAGAAAATTCATTCCATTAACATCCTGCATTTTTAAGGTTTTGTTAGCAAGAACATGATTTCTATTTCAGGCTACATGGTCCACCCACACAGGTGTTGTTACTTGCCTAATTAGACCTCTTCCAAAGATGGCGTGGGTTTGTACAGACTGTGCTTGACTGGCGTCTCTCCAACTCTTCTACACCTCACCTGCTAGGTTAGAGAACTTTCTCCTTTGTTCCTAGTGGTTAAAGAAAAAGTTTGATAACCTCACATAATCAGCTTTGTTTATCCTCCCTTTTCTTCTGTGTTAGTATTTTTTGACTTATTGCATTAGTGGATGACTTGATTAATATTTCCTTCTAGCCTTACACATGAATCTAATGTATGATGTGCACAATATATCTTTGTGGACTGGGTTAATCTCTGGAATAGGTAAACCTTTTTGCCCCACCATGGTAATATTTATCAGAGATGTGGATTAGTTTGATGCTCTACAGAAGTAGTGACACCATCTTGGCTGCATTATTGACTTCCATATATTAGATGGAAATAATTCTTTGCATTAAGATGTCACCAAATCAGTTTTCAAAGCATGCAGTGTCAAAATATGGTCATAGGGACACTGATGAGATGACCGTCCAGCCTAAGAATATGACCTGTTGAGTGCTCTGTTTTTGGGTCCATGGGAGTCACTGATTACATTCACATGTCTCTGTAAATCTCAGTGTTCAGAGCTCTTATTCATGTACTAGACACTTGAATCCTGGTGTCTTTCTCTCCAAGACAGTCAGACCAATTAACTAAATGTTCGGATCAATTGCATTAACAGGGGAGTCGCTCATGAACGGGGTGGAACACTGTCATGGTAAATTTCACACCTAGTATGTTTGGTGTTGCACGTGTTGCACTTGCCCATTCAGTTTGTTTTGTTCAGTCTTGTGTAAAAAGGGTCAGTCACACAAAGACCAACATGAAACATTAAAAGATGGGTCTCAGTTCACTGCCAGGCAGCTTCTCGTGCTTGCTGAGTGAAAGCAAACAGAGCAACCACAACAGTTTTTCACAGTGGATTTGTGACTTTAGCATGGCTAATAATAAATCCATCTGTTGAACTGTTTAGGAATATTAGCACTACGTTGTGCTTGTATCCTGTCTGTACCCTGTACAGTTTATTAAGTCTTCTAAAAGTGTGACATAATGCTCCCATAGTAATACCACCTTTAATACTGCTGAACATGCAAAAAGACTAAAGTGCTGCACAGAGTATCACCCATTAGAATTTGATATCCCCATAATCATGATAATGTGCTGCTGATGCAATATGACATCACCAATACTGTCCCATCAATGAGTTACCCCAGTAACGTCTGTATGACTTTATGTTTACTCCTCTTGGGTTTTTTGGGTCAAGCCAGTGTGAAGCCCTGACCTAAATGTCTCACAGTGTCTCATTTTTTTTCTCTTGGTCCAAGTGAACCATACTACAAAATGGTACCAGTGTCCCCTGGTGAGCATAAGGCTTTGGTTTTCACCAGTGTGTACTTAGGATGATTACAGGCTGCATGTATGGCCCTGATAGCTGTGGCAGCTTGGATCAACTAATGATCTCCAGTCAGATCAATAGGCCAAAGTGTCACCGAAGAAGGGAGGGAGGCAGAGAAGAAAGAGGAAAAGAAAGTGTAAGGGTGTGTGATGGACAGAGATGGAGGAAACAGTGTAGGAGAAGGAAGATAGAGTGGGGCTATTAGTGTGACCTCTCACCTTACAACTCAATGTTTCAACGGGCAACGCTTGGTCAGAGGGCAGCGAAAGAGGAGAGTGAAGCTCTGATCCGTTTGGATGGATGCAGCCAGGTGGCCTCTAGAGCCAGAGAGCTCATCTGTCTCTGTCTTCACACTCTGCCAAAGGGAGGAAGAACATCTCTGCTTCAATATCACGGAATAGCCTCCACACACCAAGTATGGCATGCCAGAGGGCTGCGTGTGCTTCAGTACTGTCGCGCAACCATGTGACTTTCACTATATACAGATTGTGCCATTGTGGGCCTGAAGGACAGACTGCATTTATTGAAAGATTTCCTTTGCACATTTAGCATCTTTTTGACATTCTTATAAAAAATTAATGGTGTACAACCCAATTAATTCAAGCAGTGAGGCATTTTTATTTATTTATTTAAATTTTTCTGTTTCAGTTCACCTACAATCCAGTTACAATAAAATTTTGTCTTCTACAATTACATCCTTAACAACCATTTTAACACTTTGACTTTGACCTTCACATTATGATTGCTACAATGTAAACCCCGCCCACCAACTTTTTATAGTGGGCGCTGAGGTGATGGTAGTGTGCGTCTGCTTCTGTCAGCGTGACTCACAAGAAGCTATATTTAATTACAGTGTGACAAAGACCACAGTGGCACAATCATGCTGCCAGAGAACCCGTCTGTAGCTGCCCGGATGGTAAGCAGGAACCAGAAGCTCTTTGACAAATGCAAAATAGCCCCTTTGTGAAAGATTCATCGTCTGTGAACCATTAATCAAATCTGAGTAATATTTATCCCCATGTGACCTCACGTACATGTCTCGGAGATATGTGTGTGACTGGTGATTCATTCGTAAAGACATCGTGATATTAATGTTTTGCTGTTTTTTTCTTTTGCTTTCAGTCTTGTATGAAAGGCCACAGTGTTTTCAAGATTACAGAGGTCATCACAAGCTGAATAACAGAGTTTTGATTCTGGCCAAGATAGCGGTTCTGGGGTTTGGTGAAAACAGTAATTGCATTCACAGTACTCAGGTTTAAATGCTTGTGGTTATATTGCTGTGGTGCCAGTGGGTAAAGGAACAACTGAGAAGTAAAAACTTGCTTCAGTCCTCAGGACAACAATAAGCTCAGATGACCTTCCCCAAACAAAATGATGTAAACAACAGAGACAACTCTCAAAGCGCATAAAAAAAGGCTGCATACAAGGCACTGCGAATGTATTTGCTCATTATTTCATCAGCACTTGTTTGCATTCAGAATCATCCCTCTGTAATAAACAGCCTTGACTTTCAGCTGCCTCAGTCACCAGCTAGTTCGCACTCGTACACTCACGCACACACAGTCTGTCGATCTGGCTGGCAAAAGGAAGTGAGGTGTCTCTGTCGGTACTGTCACCTGCCCTGCCCCCCCCACACCAACTGTGAGGAACTGTTAAAAGACAGCAGTGTTAAAACAGTGAGTGAGCAGCTCCATCTGCACCAAAACACCAGTGAAGCTGCTTTATCTTTCTCAGGCCATGTTTATGAACTGCTATTAAACACATAAACATGCTGTTCCAAAGAGTCATTTTCTTTTGGTCTGGTCACATCTGTTCCGGTTTTCACCTGCTTCATTCTCACAGCTTAGTTGTACCGTCATTTACATTTGCTACAAGTGTCGGAGGGGGGTAGGTGGTCTCCCTCTATGCTTATTAAGCTGACAGCTGCAGAAAAGCAAGTGCTGCAGTTACTCTAATTATTTTCACCTTTCAAATCATCGCAGTGGCCCTAAGTATACCTGTCCACTAGCCATTTACTGTATGAGTGTGTGTCCTTTAGCTACTTAGCAAAGAGAGAGGTGGAATGACTTTAACAGCCCTTTATCTGCAGAGCTGGCTACTTGTGTCAAGAGGTCCTGGCTGGAAATATCTCATAAAGCTGAGAGAGCAAGGCTTGCTGAGTTTCTAATTAAAACTGTGTCCTCTCTTAGCAAACGTGTTCTGCTGACATGAGGTGATAAGGTGAATTTTAAGTTATGCATTGTCTTTAAGAGTGTATATTGTGAATGCAAAGGAAAGTTCTACATTAATGTTGTATACTTGAAACACAAACCAGACGTTTTCTTTCAACAAAGCAGCACTTCCTGTTATATTACCAGAGCACTTTATTCCATCATGAAATTCTTAGTGTCACTGATGCAACCAACAGGTAACTCTACCTAACAACTGAGAGAAAGTAGAGGCTGGTATGAGAAAAGCCCCTGTGGACACATGACCACAGGGCATCTCTTATTGACACCGTGTCACATCTGCTAAACTGACTGCAAATCAGAGACAATGGAAACAGAGGACAGAAGTGTTGAATTTTGTATTGAAGGACGTTTGAGAACTGACTTGAGCTGAGTTGTAAAGAATACTGTGGAGTCAAAGTTGAAGTACCTCTGAATAGCATGTGAGGCACACCTAACAATACAGTATACAGAATTGTTGTTGTACAAAATACCTGAAGGTATCCATGTATGAAATGATCTCCTACACTGTTTAACTGGTGTCAAATTATTATTTCTGTAATATTTTATTGTACATAGAATAGTGTATATCACAGACACTGAAATAAACTAACCAAAAAAAACAAACAAACTGCAGCTTTAATTTAATCCCCAAATGATCAGCGTGTCTGCTGTGAAAGTGATAGGTCTAACTTAGTCTAGCCGACATGTCTCACCATCATTACTCCAGTCCAGCTGATTTACAGTACAAGGTGAATTCAATTACCTACGGTTCTCTGTCACACTGCCCAAGTGAGAAATGGCCTTCATTTCACCTGTACAGTGTTGGCAGACATCTTAACTGGTTTAGAAAAGCTGCCCATAGACAAAGGGACGAGGCTTCCAAAAGAATCAATTAACAGATGCTTAAGTGCAGGGGAAGTTTTTTTTTAAGTCAAGTTTTTTTTAGTCAGTTTATAAAGCAACTTGGCCTGTTTTGAGCATTTTTTTTTTATTGGGACACAATAATTCACATCAGACTTGAAAACTAAAATAATCAGGTAATTGCCAAGTAAACCTGCACACTGCTGTTATTACTGTCTGCATCCACTGCATTCGAGTCTCTTGGTTTGGAATATGTATCCACAAAAAAGCAATAAAGTAATAATAAATCTCCTCTGTCACATGATAAGATGCTTGACATATATGAAAAATGGCCTAGAAAATGCTTGATTTTCTGTTTGTGGTTTGACTTGAGGGATTTTTGGGGGGAGGATCCTTTGAAGCCCACCCTGGTTTCTGTCCTCCCTTGTGCAGCTGTTTTGTTTTGTGACTTTTTCTCCCTTTTTATATTTTTTTTACTCCTCATATGACTAAATTAAACTGCACCTCATTGCTCAGTTGATTGGTGCTCAGATGTACCACCACAATATGCATTTATCACTTGTCGGGCCCCAGTGAAATTAAATGCCTCTCAGATTCATGTTGGGATCCTGCCAGGGTAAATATTGCTGTCTGCTGTTAGTGATTACACACAATTGTTCCACAGCTATTAAATTAGCAAAACGGCTTTCCGATAATGGAAAGAAAAGCAAAGACCACAGGAAGTCCTGCATTTCTGTAAACCTAATAGTAAACAGGTGTGTGGTTAAAGTCTGATCTCGTCACTCGTCTTGACTTTAAGTCCATTTTTGGCACATCTACATCCACCCTTAGGTCTGATCAATGCACTAATCAATTTTCAGAGTGAATCTTCCACCTCCGTATTATAATGCCACTTCTCATGCGGTTGAACAACCCTTCTCCTGCCCTTGGTGCTGAGTGCCAGCCGTGGCAGTACATTCCCCATTGACTTTGACTCTGGAGGAGCAGCAAAGGAGCGATTCAAAGAAGTCCTCAGCAGGGAGGGTCAGGCAGGACAGAATACAGATCAGGGGAGCTCTTCTTCTGCTCATATTTGTCCTTGGAGAAGAGGGAAGGAGAATGGATAAAACTACTCAGCATACAACTTTTTACTTTGTCATGAAGAGACTAGATTCTGGATTACAGACATCATATCATTTTATGTATCCATTTTTGAGTTCTGAGCCTGCTACCATTAGGGGATATTGTCTTGTCATGCAACAACTTTGTGTACATGCAGCCTTGTACCTGATAAGCACCATTATTTACCATTTTTGAAATGTTGCTGTCCTTCAGGCATGTCCTGATATGGAAATTTCTTATTATAATTATCTCAGCCAAAGTTATCTCTGTATACAGTATTATCTGGGTAATTACTAAAGTAAGATAACATTATTGTGTTTACACAAACACGTCTGTGGAGGAGTGCATGTGCATATGTCTGACTTTGCTGCAGCATGTACTCATATTTTCTAAATCACCCATTTCGCATTTGTTAACAGACAACACTAATTGGATGTTTAGATGAGTACTGATGCCATACTGTGTTATATAATTATGAAGAAAGTCTTATCAATATATGCAGACATATACACTGTCTTATCTCTCTCTCCCCCCTCTCTCAGGTAACCACCAGCTCTCTCCGACTGTGAACATGCCTCAGGACGACATAGTGATGATCGAGGACGATAGGCCGTCCCTGCTTCCTTCCCACCTTTCCGACCAGTCATCCTCCAGTTCCCACGATGACATGGGTTTTGTGGGGGAGAACCAGGTGCCCTGGATCCATGAGCTGCCTGGTCAGAATGAATAGTGAGTGTTCTCATTTTGCAGCAGAGTCACTAAATTATTTATAACTTGATGGACTTTAGACAGGCCCTGTGAGGAAGAAAGCAGGATGTTTTTTTTAATCGTCAGTTACAACATGCAGGAGGTTGAGATGAGGTAACTGTAGTTATTTAGGGTTCCTGCTTATAACTGAATTTCTGGAAATTTGGGGGAAATACAAATACAAATATGTGATATTGCAGCAATGAATATATTTTTATTGCTCACATTTACAGCGGTAAGGAATAGTGTGATTGCTTTCCTTGGCTGAGGAAACTAGACGTTCTGCCTTAACAAACCAGGAAATAACATTTTCATGTCATGGGTATGCTATGGAAAAGTAATGACATTTTGCGTGAGGGATACATTTAGAAGTGAAAATTGTGAGTAACTTTTGGGTAAATATGGAGCTCTGTGACAGCATGTGGGTGTGTATGTGTGTACTGTGCTTGGCAGAGCACATGTGTGCTCCTGTATGTGCGTGTGTTAAATGATGGATGACCCAGCAGCAGTCACACTGTGAGTAAAAAACTCCCAGGGATTCATTCAGTTCCTCCACCTCTCCAACCCCAATCACCCATGGGATTTCAGCGCACTACTCCATCTCCAGACTGCAGCCCAACTGGAGCGTCCTCATAATAAAACATGAAGCCAGGGCTCATCAGCATTGTCAGAGAACTAAGTTTCTTTGGGGACACAGACAGTTAAGCAGAGGAACCCTCACAGACCAGGAAAAAAAAGAAAAATGCTTTTGCTTTTCTTTTTTTATTGTTGTCTCTGAAAGGCTACCTTTTAGCACAGAAAGTTATAGCTGTTCATCCTTAAAGGTATAATCACTCACTCTGAAATTACTCAGGCTATTTCCTGTATGATTGCAGTGTTCAGGTACAGGAAACATGAAGAAAAGGCATCCAATCATGTCCTCATTCTTGTCTGAATGGCAAAGTTTGTGACAGCTTTTTACGAAATTCTAATATTGTTTTTTTCTGTATTTATTTTGAGTGATTTTACTTATTGCATAAAGGTTGTTATTCTTTCTCGTGATTGGGTGGTTGATGTCACATGATGTCTTGTGTGCAATTGCATGCTGCGACGCAATTTTTTTCAAGGTAAAAATGCTGCCACGCATAGTGATGCTTAGATTATTTCTTTTTTTAGTATTTTTATTTCTTTTTCCCTGGAGACTCTCTCTCTCTCTCTCTCTCTCTCTCTCTCTCTCTCTCTTATTTATTATGAATGAGTAGATTTGCTCAGCATGCCTGTTGTTCATGTGATGTCAGAGGTTTGTCATAGTGGATTAGGTCCGCAGCATATGGCTGAACTGCACTCAGACTTCCTCACACACTCCACACACACACACAACACATACACTGACTCACACGCAAACACACATACATGAGCATGACGTGTGCACGCATGGCAAAAGTGTGCTATATTCCACTGCCTAGGGTTATTGTGAATAATTCATGTCCTCAAATCCACACACACACGCACACACACACACACACACCAAGCACACATTCTCCTTTTCTCAAATGCTTACAGCTGCTTAGATGCACCGAGTGTGTATCCTCTTCATGACTGACTTTAACTGTTACTCATTTACCTTTTCAAGTACCCCCCAACATCCCACTACACACACACACACACACACAGCGTAAACAGGCATAGTGAGCCAGCAGGGGATGTGGGTCAGCCAGGCTTCAGTGTATTGGAACTATTACTTTTTAATTAAGCTCTTGCAACAGTGCAGCCAGGGCCCTGTATGTACTGAATATGTATTGTGTAGAGCTGTGAAAGTCTCACCTCTGGCCTCCAGTATTATGCAGCTTTCTTTCCTCACGGGAGGCGCCTTGCCAAGGCCACAGCTATATACTTACAGTGCATACACAAAGCCCAAATTTGCCCAGTTGCCCAGTTGTAAAATCATTCAGTGTAATTCTGTCACTTTCTTGTCTCGTCTCATTCTGTTATTTCCCTTTATTCATTTATTTCTTTTCTTTGGTACCAGTGTCGTATGTGACTTTGTTCACACACAGAACAACGAGCCTGTTGGCTTGTAAAATTAATTTAATCCAGTCTTGCCTCTCTTTGTAAGGGATATCGAAAGGTCATTTTAGCATCTGGTGGTGGTTATTACAAGGTAAAAGTTGACTAATATAAACAAAAAAATCTATTTAAAAGGCAATTTATGTTTATTAATAATACAATCTACTTTCCTCTACTTTTCCTACCTTAATTTCACTACACTCTTGTAAATATACATTGTCATCTCCTTCTCTCTCTCTGATATGTGTTTCATTCTTCTCCTCAGAAGGTTTCTAATAAAAGACACCCCACATGTTAGTGTGTTAACATTTAGGCCCCCAAGATAAATGGTTGTTTTGGAGGAAGAAGCTCCATCTCACACAAGACGTATGAATTGACCTACTTTTTTCTCAGCATCTAATGAGAGTGTGTTCTGAGCATGTGTGCATGCACAATTCTTGTTTGTTCATGTCCGACTGTGTGAAGACATACGCCTGTCTCACTTTCTCCTGCAGGTACTTAGAGCTGTCCTGTTGTTATGAACTGCTGTTGTACCACATCAGCTTTACAGGTCTCAAATGAACATAAAAAGGGCTGTAAATATTACAGGCCCATGCTCTTAGCTCTCTGTTAAAATGCTAATATACACAAGGTTTTATTTGTTACCTCTGTATTACTGACTGTTTTGTTAGTATTAATACTTCCATTTAGATTGCTGGTTCAAATCCTGAGACCATGTGGTACAGTAAAACCTACAGCTTTCATGGAGATACTTTTGAGATGTTTTTAAATCCACTGCATTGACTTATCAGCCAGATGTAGAAGACTGCAGTTACTTTAGTTAAATCCAGGATGTGTGTGGGGGTAAAATGTGTGTGCATGTGATTCAGGGAGGTGATAGAAACCAGCATGTGTCGCCTGTCAGGTTTTACTGGATAAATAAAGATAGTAAATTATTACTTTGAATATCTGCACTAAGTTCATTTGAGCATTGGGTCCTGACCTGTCACATTAATTCCCTTTGCGGTATCTGGCTCATCCTTCATTAGTTTGAGGCCAAAGCCAAACAGGAAAGTCCACGTCTAAATGATTTACAGTAAAATAGATAACACGCTCTGCTTGATAGTGGCTTTGCAGAATAAACTGGACAAATAGGAGGATGAAAGGTTTTTCTGTCAGGCATGGAATGTGGAACAGTGTCAGAAACACAATTTAGTGAACAATCAAGGCAGCTCCTCGTACAAGCAGATCTGCTGAGGTGCAGAAGGAATGTTTGTAGTTTGCACCTGGTTTTCTTCCAGAGGCTGATAAAGTGCAGTTGCAGGGTGTGTCTCGTGCCTTGAACTGGGTTCCCACTCCGTGTCTTCTCCTGTGTGCATGCTTGAAAATTACAATCTCTGCAATTCATTACATTTAAAGATATTCAGTATAAGGAGTTGCTCAAAGTAGATTTTCTTCTAGCTACATTAAGCCTACATTCTCGTGCTCCAAGACACAAAACACTTCACTGCTCCATTACCCGCGCTTGTATGAATATTTCCCTCTTATAGCAATGCCAATGTTGTAGTTGATCTAATCCTCACAGAAATGTGATCAACTTTGTCCTTCAGAAGTAAAAAATAACAGCTTTTAAAAGTAAAAAGCAAGTTTGCCTTGCGATGTAACATCTAAATAAGACTAAACACACGTCCCCTGCTCAGGAGAAGTTTGTAAGAGCACCTGGAGGAGTGTGAAACCTTTACCTACAAAGTGCTGAGGCAAAGCAACTTGACTTTGAAGATGTGGCTCTTTGAGAGACTGAGAATGTGTCTCCTCAACAACAGAACCTCTCAACTTCCTTGTGCTGCAGTGTTTTGTTTTTCTGCTCTTTTAGCTGCTGGGAGTGTTGATGCGCAATAAATTCAACTCATTCAACTGGTCTAGTAATAAAAAGATAATAAACATGTCACTTTTGTGGCCTTTGTAATAAAAATCTAACACTTAATTCATTTTAATGTAACCTTAATGTTATTGGAATATAATTAGAATCAATTAAAATAATTTGAGAGCTTCTGAGAGCTGAGAGCAGTATCTCTAATAAATAACTCTCATATACAGTAGATTGTTGGTGGTTAAATCAGAAATTTATGTGGAAGTAATATTACAGCAGATTAAACCATTTCATCCATATTTCAGAGGATAGTTAACGGACTCCACAGGCTGATTTAAGCTGGATTTAAAGGAAAAGACACCTGACAGTGTGAAACTCAAAAACAAAACTGTGACAAAACTGCACTGGATCTGCAGATAACATGCAACCTAACCCCCACCAGCGTACTCCTATTTTTATTTTCTAGTTGGGATCTGGACTGTTAAAGTATAACATGCTCTTATTGTTGGTTATTTTCTGTGGATTCCTGAGTCTTCTTGAGATGTTGGGCAGTTTTCTGTGATCATGGCATGTCATGTGGGGATATGACAAAGCCTTCTACAGTATGTTTATCCTCACATTTACCATAGCTTTCATACTTGAACTACATCAGGATGATATAACCACAAGGTTTTTAAAGGAAACAGTTGAAATCATTAAAAAGTTAGTTATACAGGTAAAATGATATTTCCAGTGTGGCTCAGTCTCCAGCAGGGGAGCAGCCCCTTCCCACTCTTATGGCTCAACGCACCTTGACTCTCAGCTCCAGTAGCACTCTGTATCGGTCCAAGTCATGAATACACAGTTTTTTTTGTTTGTTTATGCGAGGGCAGGTGGTGAGAGGCCCATGTACTCTTGAGTTGGCACTGAAATGCAGAAAAAAAGCCAGGGGGTGTCCGTAGCATGCTATCAGTCTGAAGTTTAGGAAGTGTTACCCAATATCAGAGCCAGGCAGCAGCCACTACCAACTAGCCTGTGGCAGACAGGCTGCTGTTACCAGAGACTCTGCTGTTATCATAGCAGTCCTGCATACCACCTGAATTAAATTTCACTAGTTACAGGAGGAATGAAGGCATGTACAGTTACAAATCATATGACTAACATGCTGCAAAATGTCAAATTACATGGTGTTTATGTGCCTGATTTGATTTAATTCCTGTCGATTGAAAACACTTGAGTTTAATTCCGCTGTTTTTTTAATAATACCAACAATAATGAGGTTAACACTAATCATTTTTGGATTTTTGTCATTAAAAACAAAAAAATGACCCTGTATGGATGCATACTTCAATCATATGTCATGCCTTCTTCGATGTCAAAGACCATTTCCTCATAAATATTGAAACTGTCTTCCAGAAATAGTCAGACGCAACCCCTAATTGGTCTTCTAATATGTAGATATAATAAATGTTTTCATAGTTCCTAAGATACATATACATACATATTCCACAACTGTTTTTGTCACTGATGGACAGCGGACTGAGCTGAGCTGTTAGAGGTACCTAATCATTCCCCTCTTGGGCCACTAGGGGCACTGTCGCAACCCTGATATCACAGACTGCTACCGTCCCCATGGTTTGGACCTCAGTCTGAGTGGAGGATAGGTGTCAATTCTCATTAAGGTGAGAGGGAAGAGGAATGGACAGCGATAGAGACAGAGAGAAAGCAAGAGAGAGAACTAGATTGTGTCCTTCTCTGTCTTTGTGAGGTGTCACAGGTGGAAACATCATTTCCCAGGCAGCTCTGACACACTCTCAACCAACAGAGATAGAAAAGGACTCCAGACAAACATACACACTGATTTTCACACACACACACACACACACACACACACACACACACACACACACACACACACACACACACACACACACACA
>JBAJHX010000046.1:4081163-4095601 GCA_037176925.1 Amniataba percoides | reverse complement strand
ACACACACACACACACACACACACACACACACACACACACACACACACACACACACACACACACACACACCTACCTATGCGCGCACACACACACGCAGTTTTTGGCTAATCTCAAATGTTCATTTAAGTTGGTCGTGACTTTAACACCAGGTTGTACATGTGTATGTGTACATACACACACACAAACACACACACACACAATTTGCACGCATTTTTTTCTTAAATGCTAATAGTCCCTTCCAGCTTTATGAATATTTACCATGCCTCAGTGGTGTGCCATTGCTACAAGCATGTCATACATACTTTCATTTCTGTGTTCACCTTGAGTGTGCTCATCCACGGCTTCCTGTGTTGTGTACTATGTGTGTATGTGTGACCTACGCTACCTCACTGTGACAGGGTTGCAGGTGAATCTCGGCATGAGTTATGCCAAAGAAACATGCACACACATGCGCACACACCCACACACACACACACACTCTTGGCACACAAAGCAAAGTATCTCTTGCCTGGTCCTTGTCAGTCGCTCTCCTGTTCAGCAGACAGAGAAGTCGGTGCGGCAAAACTCAATTAAAGCATCCGTACACCGGGCGAGGAATGAATGAGGAGGTTTACGCAGGAGTCAGACGACGGACAAAGAGGTCTTAATTGATCTCGTACTCTCCCTCGCTGTCTCTCTCTGCAACTTCATCACAATTAGAAGGAGATTACAGCAAATCACAGGTGCAGCTGCTCCTCTCTGTGGCACTGATGGAACCGTTTTATTTTACAGTCTTTATAACCAGTTTTATAGGTGCAATTAAGTGAGTGAATACAAGTGGTAATCTGAGACAGACTTTTTACAGTACATTTATGTTTGAGAAAATCATTACAAAGATGAAAGAAAAGACCTCTCTGTTCAACTTTTTTCTTCTGAAATGTATAGATTATTTTTTACTATTTTGTGTCTGCTGGTGCTCATGCCAGCAATAGAGACCTCTGCACTGCCTTCTCATGCAGGGCTCTATGCAGTGATTGAAAGCAGCTCCAAGTTTCTTGGCCTAGCTATGCATCCATGCAGTCAGCTGAATCGGCTTCCTCCAAACCTCAGAAGGACCATCAGCGGGCTCCGCTCTCCACCTCTTGCCCCTTCTCTGAGGCATTGAAACTAATGCACACAACCCCCCGCTAGTTGATCAAACTGAGCCACACTTTTCTCAGAAGTAGGACACTTTGAGACTTACCTTTTTGGGGTCATTTTTAAATGAGGGTAAGAAGGGTTGGGGAGTTGGGAAGAAGAAGAAAAAGAAGTGAAGAAAGTCACCAGGGCAAATCGTGAGCACAGAGGGCTTTTAGCACACACCACTTAGCAACAAGGCTGACGTGCAGTTTGACACATTTAACTTCCTGCGAGGGAGACGGAGACAGGAACAAGTTAATGTAAAATGCAAGTTAGAGCTGTGGATTTGCCTGTGAGCAATCCTCAGCGCTAGTTAATTTTAGATGATGGGGGGACTTTGAACGGGGAGGAAAGCATCTGTTCAGAATGGTGGAAATTGCTTTTAAACACTGCTTAAAGAAGGAGAGATGAGGGAATGTATTATCCGACTGAATTGGGCCCACAATTACAGATAGACCAGAGGCATGGGCGGGATGGATGGGCTGAGGAAGAAATTGTGCCACTCTGCAGATTATCCAACTTGTCTCGGGGGCGGTCACGTGGTCAAGTTATTCCTTATTTCCATCTAGCCAATAAATTTGTCATTGAGTATGTGACCCAAGTGAGCAGTTCAGTGTCCATCTAAGTCCAGCGTGGGTTTTACCTTCATAGACTCAAACGGTTCAAGTTTCAATACGCTTTTTTCCCCACTGATAGACTGTGTTTGAGCTTCAAAAGCATGTGGATCAGTGCAAAGAGACTTTCAACGCAGTATCTCATTACAACAAGTATTCCTATGGGAAAATTAATAGCCAGTAGAAAGTGAATACGAGATCTGTAATTGAGTGCTGTATTTCTATTAATGGACTGTAGTCGCTGTGAATCTTTGTGTGCCAGCTTTAAGTAGACCAGAAGATTAATTCTAGCCACGCCATGTCTTTGGTACAATAAGTAGCACACTTAAATCTCTTTCAGTTTGCTTTCACATTCTCCAAAACTGTACTAATTTAATATCTAATTCATTTTAAAGACTACTACTGCCACTTTTGGCAAAGTTGTACAGGTAGGAAGCACCTGGCTATAGTGTGACACAAGTTTAGAAAGGGTGGCAGGGTGGAGAGGGTCATCTCTTGAAATAATCAGTGCCCTAGAGACCTCAGGAGCATGTTCTGACAGCGAGTACCTCCGGCTTGGAGGGATGCTCAAAGCAGCAAAATCGGCCGCTTCTCTCCAGGCTACCCTGGATCTCCAACCTCGGCATTTAGTCACTGATCTGCGTGAACCCAAGGAAAGCAGAGGCAGTGTTAAAATGGGCAGCAGCTTAAAACAACAGATCTGGTGTCCCACAGAGAGAATTTGCACCACCGCTGGGCTGTCCCTCTGAACTTCTCTCTTACTGCCCACAGATTTCTCACCACTTTTGCTCAGACAAGCTGGGTTCGGATTCATCCCGGCCGCTTGACTCCGTAATTGCTCTCACAAACGGTCACACGCTCGCCACCTCACTGTACCTGTGTGATAGAGCTGTGCATGATCCCTCCTGCTGGCCTCCTGCTTAGTCTATGTTTCATGTGTGTTCGCTTGGTCCCAAAAACACAATACTGGCAGGAGTGAATGAAATCTAAATTCTGGCTGAAAACACGTCCTTTCTCTCCTGCACCATCTCAGTCACGCTCCGACAGATGACATTTGCGGAGACAGAAAAAGAGAGGGCAGGGTGTTTTTTTGTGGGCTTGGAATGATGAGAGGAGAATAGCGAGGAATGATGAATAAATGAATAATACATCTGTGCTGTCATTCCTCTCTTCCTGCACCACCTCCCTCTCTTCCTGTGTCAGCTGGAGTTGGTCCTGCGAGGCGGTCTGATCTTAGTTGGAATTGTCAGGTGTGGTCGACAGCAAAGTGACATGTTGACGCCGGCCCCTCGGTGACACATGAAGCAGCTCTTTTGTTAAATGGGGTTGACAACCCAATAAGAATTGTTTACATACAAACAAGTGCCAGCAGGCCTGCGGTTGCTGTTAAGTGATATTACAGATATTAAAGTGTGCTTTCCTCCGCTCTAGGAGGATAAATTGATGAAAACATCTTTTCTCCCTACTTCTAGGTTTCCAAACATGCAGACACACTCAGCTTTTGATTTTCAGTTACAGGAGAGGTCTGATCTTTTGTTATGTGTTATGTGTTTTTGTTATGTGAAATTCAGGAATTTCAGTGTCCTTCAGACCCTCTGGTGGTCATAATATATGATCGTCAACAGAACAAAAGAAAGCGACAGTGTCCTCTCATGCATGTAACATTTATTAGACTACATCAGCACTGCATCTCCTCCCTTCCGTCTCCCCTCAAATGGCAAGATGTTCTCACCTTAATTGTAAATGTGCTCTTCTGCATGCAAATTTCAGTGTCCCCCCTCTCCCAGCCTCCTTTCCCCACTCCCCTCCGATTTTCAATTAAGATCCAGACAGAGATAAAGGATCTCAAAGGGAGCGCACTATAGTGGGCTGGGCGCCGCCACTGCTCCAGACATATAGGAGGAGGAGGGTTATTGAGTGGCCGTGACCCCAGAGCACCCTTACCTCACTGGGGTATCAGACATTTTTGCCAGGCCTCCTCTTCCCAATTGCAGCACGTCCTGATCCCACCCAGCAGAGGTGGAGGTGTCCTTGATAAGATTTGTCATTGAAATGAAGGATTGAAACTGCCAGAGTCTGTGTGTGTGTGAGTATTGAAGCCAGTGGTCATTATCTGATCGTGAAGAAGTGTTATGTTCTGGGTTTTTTTTGTATTTATGAATATTAATAGATAGATTTTATCTGTCAGACTTATTATAAGGGTATAATATCAGTGCAATGTGATGTAGGTGATTACAAAATATATCTTCAATCGGATAATCATCGAGTTAAAGGTTCTGCATTTGGAATGACCCTGACAACATTATAATTCATCTGTATCTGTTTCTCTCTCTCTCCTGTCGTTCTCATGAACTGTAGCTCGCTCAGTCCAGACACGGACGTTGATGGTTCATTCCAGAGGGAGGGCTTCGGCCGCCAGAGTATGTCCGAAAAACGAACCAAACAGTATGAGAACGCTGCTGAGCTGGAGATCATCAAAACACGCAAGTCCAAGAGCATGGATCTAGGTAAATGCTATGATATGCTTAACACATGTTACGCATGCATGGAGCCATGGGTGTGTAATTAAAAGAAAAGTTAGACTTTTTGGCGAATTTAATTTGTTATTGCACACATGCTGTTTATTGGCCACGACCTGCAACTTCCTAGAGTCTCTGCTAGCAGCTGGTCCTGCAGGAATAGTGCAGCGTGATACACACAGGAAGATGGCAATGTGCCATACAAATAAAACAAACAGGAAAAAAAGATTATGCTCAGTGAGTCAAAGAGGTGTTGGTTGGTATGTTTCCTAACTTTTGGACAGAGCCAAGCTAACTGTTTAGACTCATTTCTTGTCTCTAGTCTAAGATAAATTAGCTATCTGCTTACAGTAACTCCAGACTTACAGACATGAGAGTGGTAGTGAACTTCTCATCCAACTCTTGGTAAGAAAGCAAGTAAACTAAATTACTTTATAGAATTATAATAACAGCTCATTACAATTTTATATTTTCTTAGCACTCATTTGTGTGGTTTAAAAATATTTTATTCACAAAAGCTGCTGAGATATGGGAACATGGCAAGATCACAACAACAAAGTCCAACTGATTAAAGACCACAAGCAGTCAGATGATCAGGATGGTCTAAACAAGTTTGACTAGAATATCTAACCCATGTTATTTGGAGATCATTCACTCTAAATATTGGTAGTAATCTCTCTTTATGCAGAAAAAAGTGTATATGCACAAGTATGGTAAGTATACTTGGTCAAAACTTAACCAGAGAGCTGGTGTGTGCACTGTGATTCACGGGACACCTTGGGTCACAATTTTGAAGTTTAGTTTTGTGGGTTTGTTTAAAATAAAACTTGTGTAAGCATTCATGTTATTTTCCCCTTTGGGCACCCCAAAGTGGTGCTGGACTAGATCTTGCTGTAACCTGTGCCTTCTAAAGCAATTTATGTTTCTCACCTTTTCCGGCTGCCTCAGTAAAGGCACAACACAGAGGAAATGGAAACACTTTCAAGAACAGAATAACCCCTCAAACCACAAATACACACATACACAAAGTCCTTTCAGTCCTGTCCAGCCATCACATCATCTTTTGGCCTCCCTCTCCCCTGGCCCTGTATCCAGTGGAGCATGGGTAAAACATAAGAAGCATGCGCACAGGGGCCTCTTTAGTGACTGTCTAGTGAAGGGAAGGCAAGGTGAGATGCATGCACGCGCATACATGCACGACCAGGCAAACAAACAGACACACTGGATCTGGGAAAGACGATGGTATGAGTTCAGAGCCTCTCCCACTGAGGCCGAAGCAGACGCTGCCTTCTCTCGGATCACTGGCTAATCATAACAGATAACAGCCAACTCTTTTCCACATGGAGCCCAGAGACCTGTAGAAATCTTTGACTCTCCCACAGACGAGTGTAGATCTGGGCCACTGCAGTCAGCACTGTGGAGTCCACCTTCCCTGCATTAGCCTTACCCTCTGTCCACCCTCAAAAGTTTTCCTCAAGCTTGTGCTCAGAGCGCACAAACTTTCAGCGGAAACTGCTGCTTAGGAGAAAGATAATAATTAGCCATCGGATAGGTTTTACTGAGCAATTAGTTGAGCATAAAAATCTTTTCCATTAAGTTCTTAGTGTCGAATATAAACATAATTGGTTATAACAGACAACAGGAAGTGAGTAGAATGGACAGGATGCTGAGATAGCTCGTTCTCATCATTGCAAATGCACAATTTATCATTGAGTTTAATCAAAAAAGCTTCTTAATTGTTTTAAGTTGCATTAGCATTTATTTCAGAATTTGATTAGGTTTAGAAAACAGCAGCTGGTTTTCAGAAAAAGGACCAGTTCATCTTCTCAGAAGATGCTGCCTGATTCTCGGGATAGCCGGTGTTCTTGATGCTTTACAAATATTATTGCTCTATTATTTCTTAGTTCTCAAGATCAGTGTGTGTTATTAGAAGTAAATCATAATCACATTCACTTCCAGCACTTGCAAGGCTCAATTGAGTTTGTGAAATATCCTGCTGACAAAAATCCTTGCCAATACAAAATCATAATCCATCAGTGAGACTTTCACAGTGTTCCGATGGTGCAGGGAAATAACTAACTTGTTCCTCTCATATAATAACTCTAGTAACTGACATGAGTTCCCGGTGGAGAAATGTTTCAGTCAATACACGGAGCACAAGCTCCAGAGTCTGTGTTCAAATGAAAGCTACATTTTGTGATTTGGCTCGTATGTCACACAAGTTCCATTTATCTTCCAGGCACACACTGCTGTTGTATGTTGATTATTTTAATGAAATTATTACATCAAAACCACATAATGAAAATAGCTTATAGGTAATTTATAGTAGAGCTGAAAAAATAAAGTGAGCCAAAGAACATAGTGCCAGCATTTATCCTCAAGCCCTGTCATTGGTACGTGGTTGGATTTATGATGAAGTTTGTCCACGGAAGTTAGGTGGCAGCAGGTGAAAGCATACCTCTCAACTTCCTATTAACACATTAATAAAGCTGCCCAATGCTTTCAAACTAAACTGCTAACATGCTCAACAATGCTATCCCCTACAGTCTTTCCTTTTCTTCTGTCACTAGGCATTTTGTCCCTCCTTTTAATCGTCTTCCAGGAGCTCCCAAATCACATCAGCAGATGGATTTCATGACTTTGAAGCCCATCATTGTTGAAATATGCTAAACTGGGCGGACACCCCGTGGTTCAGTCCTATTTAGATGTGGAAACAAGATTGAGTGAAGGAAGAAAAGGGAAGAGAGAGACGTGAGGTGCCACGGCTGGCAGTAATACATTAGCACGTTCAAGCCACTTTGCCTTGTAAGCCTCATGAGTGACAGGCCCGTGCACGGGGGTGTAATATCTGTTCCACTCACATCACTATTCTAAAACTATCTGCCTTGCACTTCCTGATTCTGTCTCTTTCTACTTTGCATGTGCTCAATAATAAGGTACAGAAGGCACTAACCACTCATGCTTGTTTATGCTCTTTAACAGTAGCAGATGAGATTAACTGCAGCACAAGAACCAGTGGAGGTAAGCAACCACGCCTGGGCCAGCTCAATACACTGTCAGCATTATTACAATGGACCATTATGATTATTCAGCTGGCTCTGCAGGTCAATAATAGAGATTGGAAAAGCAGTTTCACATTTTCTCCATAACCAGCTCATAACCAACCATTATTGGCTGTGTGATCTTGGCACCTTTAGATGCACATGGAGGAGAGAGTTGTTTGAGGTAATTGCAGCATGATCAAAAGAGGGTTTTCATATTGCTGAGAGGGAGTTGCATGGCGTTGAATAGAGACTTGGCAACTAATGTGAGAACCTGTGCCATTGTGCACGTTCTGCAGTGCAAATGATTGAAATGAAGAAAACACTCATTACTCCAGGAGTTGTGGAGGGCTGGAGGGAGACAGCCAATGGAGTGGCATGTGCAACAGACAGCCGTTCATTGCCAGTTGGCCTCTTCAGCACACAGCAATTGATCCATCATAGTTGTTCTGTTTTGAGGTCAAGTTGGAGCATGTTAGAGTGCATTTACTACATTAAATGATCACAGAATGAGATGACGACTAAGTCACAAGTGGACTTTTGTGAAGGATTTCTGAGAGGATGACTGTTCATGAGCAGGGATATATGACGTTATATTTATGTAGAAATGTAACTTTATGTATGTCCCATGGACTCATAAACACATTGTCTGAGCAATGAAAAGTGCTTAATAACAATTATTAAGAGACTGGTGGTGCCCAGTCACTGATAGACCAGCAGAGGTAAATGAGAGGCCGCCAATCCAAGCACACTGTAATTGTGAGTTTCCCTTTCAGCCAAGTCAGCTGCTGATCCAGTGGGTTGCCATTCTTGGCATTTCCAGCCTCTGTGTATTAATAGCTTAGCTAGTTGATTGAGTAGGCTGACATGGAGAGAGATAAACAAAAATGTAATTTCACAAAGGGTAGACAAAACTGCAGAATCAAAGGAAAATATCCAGCAGTGCCTATTGAGATATATACACCAGCCCGAGTAATGATGATGCCTTTGTGACACATGTTCAACGTACGGAGAACGTCCTCTGTCGGGCTAATGATCCACAACTGGCAGACACAGAGGAGCCTGGCCGACCCAGGGACGCCTCACTTCCACTGGGATACCTGCACATTTCCTTCTCCCGACCACCTTGGAGGCTATTTTTAACATAATTACCCTTTTACCACCCTGCTTAAAGCTTTGGCTCATGGAATAAATTATGTGTAATGGAGCCCCTGTCTGTACACAGATCTTTACATGCAAGGGCCTGTGGTGAATAATGGCTGGGGAGCATAGTTTTAGTTGCCCTAATTATACTATGGACTCCTGTTCCTGTAATAACCGCTGCTGATTTATTCATGGAGTTTGCCATACCTCCCCTTTAACGTTTAATGGCAATGGATCTTCTCCAATTAACTGTCCTTGCCCTTAATCTGGCTAAGGACCACGTTTGCCATTTTTGTCTTTGGTCATGACAAAATTCCTGGTGCACTTTCCCCCTATTTGGTTTGATTGTCTTTCCTTTTGTGTATTTCATTTAGATGATTTTCATTTCTCCTCCAGACGTGTGGGGAGTGACAAACTCATGTCTGTATGCAGTGGGGGAATATGTATTTTCATCCCTCTGAATAAGAGGGAGATGAGGAGCAGAGCACTGAGGCTTCTGTTGTGTGATAGGAATCACATAATAGACTGGCATACAGAGAGCTGTCCGTCAAACTCTCCCAGGAGAGCTGGGCCTGTTTCTGATGAAAACAAAGGCAGGTTTGAGGCAGCTGGGGTCTGTGGGCAAACTCTCTCTCTTTGCCTCGCTCTCCCATTCTCTTTGTCATTCTGCTTCTCTTAGACTAGAAACAATGGCAAAGAGGATCGTGGTGCGGAATACCGAGCGGAAGGATAATTCCCTCTTTCCGAGTATAGCAGATGTCATTTGTGTTCCCTTGAACTGTTGCATCCTGCGTGGCTCTAACTTGCAATCCCATTGTGTCAAACATGCACCTTAGCTTATGCGTGTCCGCTTTTGGCAGGCTTTATGCATAAGCTTTAGAAAAAATTACATGGCATTTGTACTCAGTTGATTGAATTTTATCCACAAAGTATGAAAAATTACAGCATTTTCCTGCTTCGGTTTATCTGTCCCTATGTTTTAGTTATAATGTATTGAATGACTGTCCTCTCTTGTCCTTCACATGATGAAATTACTCCCTACCAAATGAATTACATAAGTTTTACTTGGATTTTCTTTGGTCTTGGAAGGCAGTTCGTGCTTTTCTGGCATTAAAATTTGTCATAGTAATCAGAAATGGCCCACCTCCTCTGAGGAAATAAGCAGTAAAATGAATCTTCTGTTCTGGCAATCCAGAGAGCTTTTGACCCCCTAGACATTTGTAGTACACAGTAAAGTTTCATTTTACTGTCCAATGCAGGCTGAAGATGCACATTCCACTAAGTGGGATGCAGCATTAGAGGATTGGCGTTCATTTATTTTGAATGGTACTTTCGGGATTGAGTCCAGGTTCTCTTGGGATTGGGCCCCTCTTATGAAGAATGATGAAAAAGAAGAGGAAAGGCCACAACAGTATGTTTACCATTCTGGAAATTCAACACCACTGGTTAACAGCTGACCTTTTACCCTATTTGATTTCTTTGTCACCAGATCTATCGCCACTATGGATGATAGAGAAGCACTCACACTTTCAGTAAAGGTGCATTAGTAGCAAATGCAGCAGAAAGAGGGATGCCCTTGTGACCCTAAAGATCCTAAACGTAGCATTAAAACTTCAGTTTTTTAAGATAATTGAAATACAAAGGCAATCACTGTTGCTCTTTCCAACATTTGTCCGCTGTAAGTAGGTCTCCAGATGTTGTGTCTTTGAACTGTGAAGCTTGGATAGCTGGCTAATCACAAGTGAGCTGCTGCAGGATTGCTTGGTTAAGGGATCAAGAAGAGAATCGTAATGAGATTCATCCAAAAAAAGAGACAAGCTGCCACTGGTAACAGTATGATAACAGCCGCATATATGCATTGCTGCACAGTGCTGCCAGTTAGTCTTTCTGAAGCTCTTAACTTGTTACCCTGCTTTTGCAACCTTTATGTATTCACACACATTCACACACACTTTGTGTTTCCCCCATCCTGCCTGCATCTCTCATACTCTGAAGTAAATGTATTTCAGAAGGGATACTCAGTACAACGGTCACACATAGTTTTTTTTAAGGGTGAAGGAGGTTTATTTTCTTTGCCTAATCTGTGTTTGGTTTTACGACCCTCTATCCAAAGATCCACTGTGATCCCAGAGCAGTGGTGGTCCATGCCCCATTTAGGCCACTTTAAACATGTCGAGGATCTTGTTCATGGCAACTGACATAAAAGTGTGTCTGCATGTCACGAGTTTATGTCATTTTGCCTGCATAGGGC
Organism: Amniataba percoides; assembly: GCA_037176925.1. Taxonomy (NCBI): domain Eukaryota; kingdom Metazoa; phylum Chordata; class Actinopteri; order Centrarchiformes; family Terapontidae; genus Amniataba; species Amniataba percoides. The sequence continues at coordinate 4,084,874 of JBAJHX010000046.1, read as the reverse complement.
ACACACATACAAACATATCCACCCAGTGTTTGCATTGCGTGTGAGTTCTGTTCAGCGGGGTTAGAGACAAGACCTCATAGCAACATTTAGCATTGAAAACCAACAGGAAGAGCTGTAGAATATGTTTATTTTTTCCACATGAAGCCACAGAGGAAACAGCAGCACACACTCACTGAATGTGGAGGGTCTGTATGGTCCACAGGGAGTCGTAAAGACACAATGCTGCTCTGTCCAGACTTCATCGACATGTGTGCTTTACCCTCAGAGAATCAGTGAGTTTGCTCATGTAATTGAATCAACAGTTTATCCATTGTTACAAATATTTCCTCTGTAGAAGTTTACCTAACAAAGCTTAACTTGCAAATATTCAGAAATCCGTCTCGTTACGTTTGACAGCACCTTGCTATACGCTGAATCAAGGCAGAATAAAGGGGACAGAAAATCAACCAGGCTGCTTGTTTACCAACTAGCGGGTAAGGTAAGAGCTCCGGGGAACTGACGGACGCTCCCTGACAAAATGAAATACCAATACCTGAGTCACGCTCCACTTACATACCCTAAACAAACCCCTGGCAAGCATTGGAAAAATAATTACAGCTGTCCGGGGCCTGGCCCTGGTGTTGAAGAGGCTGACTGTTCAAAATTCACTTAACTTCCAACATGGCTGGTCTACCAGGTTATCTGTCAGTGACACTTAGTTTTACAAGTATGATATACTGTACATGATCTATTTGAATCAGTTATAAGAGTGTCTCTTATTTATTGCGTTGGTTGTGATTTGTGAAGCATTTATCAGTGAATGAAATCAAGTAGGTGCCACTGGTTTTGTGTCATAAAGGCATTTCTGTCCATAAATCATTGCCAAGCTCATCTGCTCATCGTGTTGTGTTGCAATGTGCACTGCACGATGACAATGTATTAGAAAGGTCCCATGTGTTAGCCTGGTTCTGCAGGTGGCCTTTATCAACAAATGTTGTGATCGCTTTTTTTCCCACCAGGCTAATCAACATAGGACTGATAACAAAACGAGTTGCTTTTTTCAATTCTTCTGCCCTCATGTTGTGCTATTACCTGCTATCTAACATCTGCACATGCTAAGGCTTTAGAAATAAGGTAAAATACTGCAGCAGTGAGATTTTGTCTGAGCAAAGATGGGCTAGTGAGTACAAGAAGACGGTGCTGAAAATGAATAGACTTGTAGATTTATAGATTTGTTTAGTCTGTATGCCTTCCTTTTTTCTCTCTTCTTTGTGTTTTATCTAACCTCAGAGAAAAAGAGAAAGCAGAGAAGGGACCACCTATGGGAGGTTTAAAATCTACCCTAAACATTTTGGGAATTTATTATACTTTACTTTTTATACACCATAATCAGTCTGGGACTGTGGTGTATTGTTCTTTGAAAGTGACCCATTTATATGCATTATGTTTAAGCCACATAATTTAGCTCTGTGGACACAAGGACAAAGGTTGAATTATAATTCCTAAAAGGAAAATGTCTCAGTGCAGATATAATACTCTGTTTTCATTTCACACATCTCACTGGCCAGGCAATGGCATCATTTATTTTTTATGTTAATTGCTAGACTTACACCTTCTCTTTGTCTGACATGTACAGCACATAACATCACTCCACATGAAAATAGTGAACTGAGAATGACTCATTCATATGGAAGATTTTGTGATTTTAGGTCTTTGGTCACCTTTGTGGGGGAGTTTAAGTCACCATTAGTGCATAAGCCTTAGTGACACTCTCTCCTCTCTCCATAGGTTCTGCAGATCAAGAAGTTGGGCCCTCGCTGGGCCTGAAAAAGTCCAGTTCCCTTGAAAGTCTCCAGACAGCTGTTGCAGAGGCAACGCAAAACGGTGAGGTCACCGTTCGCAGGCCGTACACACAGATCGTCAGGGGCCGTGGCTGCAATGAGAGCTTCCGAGCTGCAATTGACAAGTCATATGAGAAACCCGGTGTCTCAGTGGCAGAAGAAGAGAACAGCATGGAGACATGTGAGTGTAATCACTGACTTTTTGTTTTGCAAGACTCTTTGGAAGAGAAGTGATCTAGAATAATGTTCCCCAAAGTGTGTCATTATATAATATGCACATTAGTAGATTATTACAATGAAATTAAGTCAGTGTAATATAGGCCAGCTCAGTACTTCCCTTGAGTCCTTTTCGGACCTCCGAGCAAACTAGGTTAGGGATCCCCGCTTGCTCGAGAGATGTGTGAGTCACTAAGCACAGTAGTAAGTGTCTAGGTTACACTCTCATTAATATTCACATAGCTCACGTTGAGTGGGATTGTTAGAGACTGTGGCAACATGTTTTCCCAGGAGCTTACATACTCTTAAAGTGCATTGCCATGTTTTTCAACAGAGTGCATGCAAGGAAATAATTCTGCTGTTTACCCACAAATGTCAGGGTCCTATTGTATCCATCTGACACGTATATGTGTATTTGCATTTACTATGATTATGAATGAAATAATAATCTTTGTTTTTGTCTTTGCCAGTTCATTTTGGTATATAACATTTTGGTCAGGCCTCCTCACATTTGTTTTCCTGACTAGGGCTGGAAGCAAAATTACCGTACTTTATTCTAACTATAAAGTCAACATTTGAAAGGAAAGACATGCCCCTTTCTGTTTGAGTAAATATATCCATCCATACTTCTTTGATGACAAAAAGACATGCATAGGAAATAGAGAGACAGCCGTCTTACGTTTCCGACAGGTAATAACCCTGCAACACCACAAGAGTAATCACCAGATATAAATTTCCATTCACCATTAAAGAGCTTGGAGACATTTGAAAAAGAGGGAATTATTTGCCTGAAACGCTTTGTTCTCATAAGCTCTGTCGGCAAGCCACTAAATACAGTCTTATCTCGGCAAAGAAAAATGGGGAAAGCAACCGATTTCCCCTGCCGCGGTATATTGCATTCTCCCCCATGATATTCAAATAACTCTGTTTTTCAATTTAGATAAAAGCAGCCAGTCTGTGCTCGTCACTGAGGTTAATAGTCAAAGTTGACAGATAAGCTGCTGCCTTCCTCTGCTCCTAGACTTTTATTTACATAAAATAAGAATGTGGCATCACCCAAAGAAAATGTGTCCCCACAAGATATCCTGCTGGGCAAAATGCACTTCCCCTTGTGCTACTTTGTGTTGCAACGTTTGAGGAAATAAAAGAGAAAAAGAAAAATCTGCTCTGCTGGGCAAAAATCCCTTTTTTTATGATGATGGAATAAGAACGGCAATTTTACTTGTCTGTCATAACCTTCATTGACAGGCCAGCTTAAAAGTTCTTGATTATTAAAGCAGGAAAGTTTAATGGTAGAGTTTCACTAAAGTGACAAAATGTTTCCTTCATCAATGCCTCTGCTGTCAGTTGAGATTGTCAGCTACGTTTTTTTTCTTTTCACTTTCATTATATTGCCATGACCTCACCTTTTGATGTTTGGTGTAATAGGAATTTGTCTCTTTTTTATTAGGAGATAGCTTGTTTTTCTTTATTGTTTTATTTGAAAGAATCAAATTGAATGGAAGTTGACAAAAATAAGAAAAAAAAACCCTCAAGTCAATATATGAGTACATGGCCAGAAACAAATCCATTCACATGCCCATGTGTGCACACGTACGAGCACACATGGTCACTGCCCTCTGGGAGGCTCTGGATTACAATGTTTAATATGTTATCTGCAGCTTGGCATCATTAA
>JBAJHX010000046.1:4063856-4073982 GCA_037176925.1 Amniataba percoides | reverse complement strand
AAATTTCTGGTGGGGTGAAGCGTTTAGACGTCGGTAGAGGTTGAACGATGGGACTGAAAAGGGGGAGGAGAGGAAGCTTTGCGACGTTAGCCACCATGTAAGAATGAGAGATGACCATATCAGGCGTGGGGGTGCAGAGGACGGGTTGGGGGTGGGGAGGAGTGGGGGGGCTATGGGTTGGGGCGGTCTAGCTGTCCGGCTGCACTTCCTCTGCTTTTGGCCACTCAATGCAAATGTGATTGGGCAGCACTGGGCCTCCATCAGACAGCCCTGAAGTAATTAGGTTTAGAATGATCATGCAGTGCTTTGAGATAGACCTTGAAGCATGGTGTGTGTGTGTGTACGTTTGTGTGTGCGTGTGCGTGAGGAGAGGTGGTGTTGCACGATGGAGTTAATTGAATCTGAAATCTTGTCGGCCTGAAATGAGATCCACCGATGTCTCTCACGCTGTGTCTCAGGCAGAGGGCTGCAAACATGACTGAATTCATAAAGTGTGTTATTAAAGAGCTCAAATTAAGTGTAGCAGAGCACCCTTCCATACTCTACCAGGCCTGTGACTACTAATGATCCAACCCCAGTGGAATGACACACAGACCCACCAATGGAAACCCAAGACTCCCTTTCTCCTCTCTTCCCTTCTCTCCCTTTATGTCCTTCAACATGTTCTCCCATGTCTTTACACTTCAGCTATCTTCCTGACTCTACTCTCCCTCTTTCCCTCCCTCCAACGTCTCTCCTTTCATCAACCTTGATGTTTCAAACAGAAATCGCCTGATGTTTTCCTAACTTCCTCCCTCTCCGTTTGATATTTGTTTTTCACACTTTGAGACACTTTGATTCCACTTTGATGTTATGTTTTTTCTTTTCTTTTTTCTCTCTGGCCCAGATCGCTTTGATCAATCAGAGAAAGGCTGTTCCACGCGGATTTGAAAATAATGAGAAAACATTAAGAGCACGTACGAGGATCTGAAAACGGCACAATCCCATTTTGTTTTTCTAAATAGTACAAATGAATCACTAATGCACCCCGTAATAAACCATATTAAATGTATGTTTTGGTCTGAAGCAGGAAAAAAAGGAAGTAAGTTGAATTAGAGATGCAAAGCATGCTCGATATTACAGAGACAGAGGTGAGAAATGCATATGGGAGAACCTATTTATTTCCCTCTATATGCTATGCAAATGAAGTGGGCCGCCTGCTACAGTAGGACTCATTGGTAGTCTGCTCACCATCCACCAGGCTTAGCATGTAATGAAATAGAGGCCTTTGGCTGAAATGACCTTTCCCATCCACTGAGTTCCCACCTGCTGGTGTGTGAACATACCTTAACATGTGAATGAGAAGATGGGTAGTGGGAGAGAAACAATCACTGTGAAGGCAAGGAAGACAAAAAGCTGGGAAAATTGCTTTTGAATTACAAAGGTAATATCAATCGATGTTGAATTACACTTCTGATTTCCATCAAAGGCAACCAATTAAAGCCAGGAACCGTATTCCTCTTGTTCTGTCAGCGTCTCAACATGTGTTCGGCGTGTAAAGTGAAATTGTCTATTTTTTCTACCTTTTTTTTCTCTCTCTCTCTCCCTCTGTCTTTCTCTCTGTTTGTCTCTCTATCTCTCTCTCTCTCCCCCCTTTATCTTTCTCTCTCTCTCTGGGGCTTTTTTCCTTGTCTTTGGTGAGAGTGTCAGAGAAATGGAGATTCTTTTCATAGCGGGCTCAGGATTTCATTCCTTCCCGTGTTTGTGATGAAGGAATCTTAATTGGACTCTTGCTGCATACCAGCATGTCTTAGCTGCACCTCCCGATTGAAAACCAAATGTAATGTTCAGTGTCCTTTCATGCAGAGAGGTGGAACGTAACGGTGTGGACATTGGGGTGGATAGGCCTGATACAATAAACCTTCATATAGGTGTCATGTGTATCTTTTCATTTAACCATAACCACAATCATTTCTTCATCTTATCCTAACCATGCCCCAAACTTAAGCAAACATTTGATTTGCTCAGCCTGAACTGTACCGCAACCAATACATGTCCCTTAGCCCAACCAGGCTAAAGGTCATGTCATGTGCAGGTATTATAAGTCATTAAAGACATTAACATAAAACACAGAGATCTGCTGAATCACCCAATATTGACATTCTTCTCTGGTGACACAGTTTTTATAACTCACCACTGGTTGTGTTTCATGGCTTATTTGTAATAAACACCACCACCCACAAAAAAAAAAGACAAGGATGAATTATTTTCTTTTTGTTAAACAGCTTGTGTTGGTGGTTTGAGGCTGTGACGTGTGATAAAAAGAAGAGAAAGATTTTGCATGTTTCTATGTGTTAATGTGTCCAGCTTTAGAAAAAAAGAAGAAGTCTAGTTGAAAGAAGAGGAGTGTCCAGGGTTATTTATTTAACCATGCTTGTCATGTACAGTCACCATCCCTGAGACTCCACAGGGTTCCTACTCTCTCATCCTCACTTTACTCACAATTACTGTCACCCCCCTCCCCCTTTCTTTCCATATATCCACCCGTATCCTTCTCCCCTCCTCCTCCCCAGCTGCCCTGGAGATTCATCGTGGCATTGACTGAAAGACCTCTCCCGTCTCCCTCTGAATGCTGGGAGGGATGTATATCACGGATCAGCGATTCTGCTGTCTTCTCTCTCAGATGGACTCAAATACAACGCTTGGGCCGGTGTGTCCATGCCTGTATTTCAAAGTCTGACGTTTACGAGACAGAAAGCCTGGCTCGCCTCCCCTCTCGCCTGTCCTTTGGATAAGCATCCTGGATACGGCGTTTGAGTGTAACACACATCTGTCTCCAGACTCATCAGCATGTAAATTAGTTTGAAAATCATTGACAGTCGAAACAGAGTAAACAAGAAAAGAAGCTTAACAAACAAAATTAGTTTATGAGGTAATCTTGCATCATGACAATATTCAGAAGCTACTTCCTCTCACCTACGCCGCATTTCCTAATGGGTTTAAGCTGTATGAGGTAACAGCAGCTGTAAATACATCACAAAACATTTTTGAGCTCTGTGAGTTGCTCCACATCTGCAGTGTTTTTTACAGCTATTCCAAAAGTTTCAAGTTTCTTTTTTTTCTGTTGTGGCACTTCCACATCCACAATTGCAGTTGGCATCATCAAAAGGGCTCCGCAAACCTCCGCTGGATGCTGTGTTTGCTGAATGCTGAGTTTTTGTGTTTGAGCCATGCAGCAGCAGCCTAGCCGAGGATACAGAGAGTGGCAGTGATCAAAATGGCCCATTAGGAATGCAGTGTGCCATACTGTATCTAGGTCACAGCCTGAGCCACCTACTGTAGAAACCACCACAGCCCCATGTGTGCATGTGTCTGCTTATGCATGGGATGTGGCTACCAAATGCATCTGGCAGGATGGGTTGTTGTTTCAGCCAACAGCCAAACGTGTCGGTATATTATGAGTGGTAAAAAATGTTAGCAGTTGGAATAACACAATGTGACTTTGCTTTATCAGAATGACCCTCTGCCCCAACACACACACGCACACACACACAAACACAGCTTAGCCTACCACCTGAACTTCTTTCTGAGCTGCTCAAGTGTTTCTATGTAAATTGTCCTTCAGAAACTCCCCCCTCACTACGCTCATGCACTTTAACAAATGGATGTATGAATGCATTTGGACTGTTTATTTGTGTTGTAATGAGAGGCTTTAATCAGGGGTGTCAGGGATTTGAAACGTTGCTTTGAGCGTGTGCAAAAACACCCCTCCCCTCCTTAGACACACACACACACACACACAACTCAGTGATTTATGTGAAACATTAAAGGCAATCATGTTGGGCTGGGCCTTCTCCTTTGTATTGCGCAGGCTGTTTGAAATATGGAAAAGCCAAGCTGTCCCTTGATATACAGGCACACACATATAGATAAACACACACACACACACACACAGATGATTGTGTGTACCTTCTGCTGCTTAAATATGAATAATTGGCACACATAGCAAAAAAGATGAATGCTGTTTTATCATCTTGCAAACACACAAACTCACACTCATGCAGAAACTTTTAGTGCTAGATACTCTGCCTCTCTCCCCCACACACACTCATTCAGTTCTACAGTCGCTTTGATATCGATAGTTGTCAGTTTAAAAGCAGAGAACATCCTCTTCCATTCACTGCGATGCAGCCCTGTGTGTTTATATTCTGTCTGGTCTCTGTGGCAAGAAAAAACATTTCTCAATAAAAGCGGATTAACTCTGTTGCTTGAATTTGGAAAATCTACCATACCCTCCTCCACACTCAAACACATGCACATAATGGCACAAACAACCGTAGTGGAAACACAATTAAATATCTGTAGGATGGAGTACCACCCAAAAATAGCCCTGCAGCTCTTTGTGGCTGACCACTCTTCACACATTTTTTTAAATCTAAACCCTATCTTTTGTCTTCCTCCACCTCTTCAAAGACGCTGGGCGGTGGGACAACACACTCCTTTAAGGCTCTGTTTCTCCCTGGCTATCTGTGTCTTCTGTCAACTAGACCAGCAGTGAAATGTAGTTTTTGATCAGGTCATTGGACACAGACTCGGACAGGGGGAGATAAAAGGCTGGAAAGAAAACAAAGCAAGCCAGAAAGATGCATTCTGAGAGAGGAGTGTGAAGACAGGACAAGACCCGACTGACAGAGAGTTGCAGAAATAACAGGAAATACTGACTGACGCAGCAGGAAAATAGATAAATTTAAGGCTGAAAACAATTTTCTTAAAGGGCGGTATAGCATCAATTTCCATGCATCCGTACGTACAAAAATCTTGATTTCCATACAATAACCTCTTTATGGTAAACAGGTGGTGGAGACAGCGATATTGGTTGAGAAAAAGACTGTCATTTAAATACAATGATCTGAGATGGCATACAAATCATATACCTGCAAATTGTTTGTGTTTTTCATTACTTTGGCATGGTGAAAGACCACGTAGAGTGTCACTGAAACTGAACATCCTCCAACGTGATGGTGTCTGCTTTGCTCAGCTGGGAGACCTAAGAGGCGTAGAAGTTTCTGGCGAGAATAATTTTTCCTCTGCCTCGCCCGTGGTGCTGTCCCCCCACTGATGCTCGGCCTCATGTCATGAATAAATGCATGTCATGCCTCTATGGTGCGGGACACGCCGCTTTCTCACCCGGTGTGAACCATTTCGACTCCCATCCTCCCTCCTCCTGTACCTCTCCCCACTGTTTCCACACCGTCGCAGAAAGAATTAGGCCTGGCCTCCCTCCCGAGTCGCAGCCAATCAACGTCCCCCCCATCCCCACCCCATTCCACCCTTTCCCCAGGAGGAAATCGATTGGTTATATGTGCACAGGCCTTTGTCCAATGAGGTGAAAACGCATAGATGTCATATCTCGTTGTGACCTGTAAGAGGCAGAGTCTCAGTAAAAAGCAGAAGAATGTGCAACTGCATTAATGGTTGTGTTATTTTAAAGGCGTATTCCATACCAGCCCCTAGATGCTGTGAACCCAAAGAGGTGCTGTTGGCCTTATCTTACACATTCACTGATGAACCTCAGGTTGCAGTCTGCAGTCTTAAACTCCGAAGGAAAATGCTTTTCTGGGGTTACATCAAATTGTAGATTCGAGTTTAAAAGAGGCCTGGCTGAGCAGGGAAAGCGCTGACTGACATTACAGGTTGCGGATAATGAGTTCCGCGGGGAGGGAGATAATCGGCTGGCGGTGGCTGGAGGCTGCAGGAACAACAGGAGAACATCCTCCCATACCTCTCTAGGGTTGGTGTCCCAGGAAACCAGTGGTGGGGACATTATGCTGAGGCCACTCCACGATAACGGATGCCCCTTTAATGCCTGCTAACGATCGCTGGGTCACAGTGTGATTCCTGGAGACCAAAAAAAAGAAAAAGAAAAAAGAAAACTCTCCCTTTTTCTTTCTCTGACTGTCTTATTGGATTTTTTTACAAGGTGTCTGTATGTCTCACCCCAGGTAGAGAGTATTTATTCACTACGGCTACAACAACACTTAGATAGCAAGGAGGACAGACAAATCCAACAGCCTCACCTTCCTAACAAGGCACTATTAAAATTACATGCCACTGTCAAGGTTTTGCCGTAGGTGCAGCACTGTGTGGAAATCACGCACTGCTTCATATTGACATGTCCTTGTATCAGACAAGGAAAGGAGAAGCTAGAAAAAGAGTGAGGTTTGTTTGTTTGTGTGCGAACTTTCTGCTATTCATGTTTTGCCATCAATAAGATGGTAATGTTTTCTTGATTCTTCTCTTTTTATGGTGCTTTATAGATTATTACCATGAAATGCTGTGGGTGGAGGCACAGTTATTTATTTTCTCTCTGACTGTGACAAATACAGTTTGGGGGTACGGGGGCTCAGACACCACATCAGATGTCTGTGGGGGACTTCGCCCTGGGAGATTTGGATTAACTTTCAGGTTGGCCGAGCAGAAACCATAATGATTCTCTCTGTCTGCCCTTGAAATTATCTTCTCATCACTTACTCAAATTGATAGATGCAGTCACTTTTTCTTTCTGGCTCACCTGTTCCATTTGCAGGTTTAAATAATGCCAAAAGATTTAACACCTCCTATGATGAGTGCGCTGTGTGAGGTTAAATCAGGTGGTCCGTCACATCTTTGCATTCACTTTCCAAAGCCACAAATTGTTAGAGGAAGGAATAGACAGCTATTTCTGCTGTCCTCTCTCCCTAAGTCAGCAACTTCCCGTGAGCAAACCACAAATTCCCCAGAAGATGTCAAAACAGATTAGCTTCTCTCAAATCTACTCCCCAGATTAAATGATTGTAACAATCAAACTGGCTTTGAGGCTTTGCATAATTTACTTTTTCTCCCTCTTTGGAAATTCTGTCTTTGACTTTTTCCTCCTCTGTTGTGCTGCAGCCTTGAAGTATTATTACCCTGTAAATCGATGAAGATGATGTATGAGGCATCCACTGCTAGTGGTATAAACCCTTCTGTTTTCTGTGATATATGAGGATGTATCATATTGAATGGAGTACCTATTTACTGACTTCTTTTCTAGGAAAAGCAGACACATACAGCAAAGCTACTCGGTAATATGCCTAATGTGCAACATTATTTGAAAAGATTTCATATTCAGGACACTTTGATTGAACACTCTAGTTTTTCTCTTAATGTTTCATCACATCATTGGCCATTACAACATGAATAAAGCATTTATTATATGACTGACATATGTTAGATTACATACCACCCAATTGACGTTTGACGGCCAATCAGATGTTATTGAGAGCAAACGATGATGAATAGGCCAGAACAGCTCAAGCTTTGAATGCAGCCTAAAGGTCATAAATATTCCCTGTATATAGCTGGATTCTGTGTGCATATCAATATGCTACCGATCAAATCTGCAGCTTAGTCAGTTGTTGTGTGTTTGTGCTCATTTAAACTGAATGTCTTTCTACCCGTGTGGTTTTGCGATTTCTACTCACTATTGTTCTTTGTCTTTTGAGAGTCCCTATGTGCATTTGTATATTCATCACTCTTACTTGCTGTTTGCCACAGTGAGATAGAGGCTTAGGAATGGATCATTAAACAGAGCTCTGGTTTGGTGGACTGAAGCAGAAAAATAAGATCAGAGATTTATATCAGAGGATCTAAATTGCACATCATGGTTTACTTGGATTTAATTGGAGAGTCAAGGTCCATATGTTGCTACAAGAGTGACCATCTGAAGTTACTTCTAATATATATTTAACAGAATAATGTTAATTGGAAGGTACACTTTAATTTTGGGGGGAAATAAAGGAAGTAAAAGAAGGTTTGAGTTTGAGTTGGCCCAAATAAGTTCTCTTTCCCAAACTGCAACTTGTACTGTAATTACTCCATTGTCATTCTACCCGAGCTACAGCTGCCAATCAATATCTTATTATCAAGCCTCATCAACCTCGCTCTCAATACAACTCTTCTCATGCCAGGCCCGATGAATGCCAAGGTGCCAATACTGGCTCAAGAGTTTCACAGAAATGGCTGAGTTTCTTCTCTCCCTCTTGACACTGATAAACTCCAAATCATTACTCGTTTTTATTGGATTCCCTTCGTCTCTCAAATGAGACACTTATCTTCCAGAGACAGGTATGAAAGTCAATTGCAGTTTTCATACACACACCGGTGCCACAGATTTCAGAATTTTCCTGTTGAGAAAATGTTGAGTGTAGAAATATTACATTGGGGTTTGTGCGTCAGTGGAGTTTTGGTGGTTAATCCTGTGTTCCACCGCGGTCCCTGCTGGCAGGGCTCCGGCTGTTCAAGTGAAGGGCAGAGCCATGTTCTCAGTGAACCAGCAAGTGTCCCAATAGCCTTCTAATAGCTCTGGTAGTATCGTTCCTTTCCTCCGCCTCCACTTTGATGTGGGACCTCCTTCTTAGGCCACCGGCGATGGGGGAATAGCCTTTCAAATGGGAGTTGCTTCATGCCCACGGTCCTGCTCAGTCTAATCCGCCAATATGTTTCACTATGACAAATCCCTCACTGTACTGATGTTGATCCAGAAGAAGAAGAAAAAAGTTGAGGGCAGAAGTTTGTCTCCCCTAAGGTTATTTAGTGTTTTTTTAGGAGTGGTCAGAGTAAGAAAAAAAGGGAAGGGGAAAAGAAGAAGGTGAATTTTCCTGAGGAAGTTAATGAAAGTCCTTGAAGTGAGGCGAGGAAGCTGTCACCTGCTCTGGTGATAGATAGCAGGCTCGCTATTATTAGCATTACCAGCTCCAGTCTAGAATTTTATGCCTTACTAGAGCCATTTGTTGATTAATTAATCAGGTAATGTAAGCGATCCGTGCTACAGAAGAACTCAGATATCGCTCCCCCGGCCTTGCTTGGGCTCTCTGCACAACCACCAACCAGCATCTCCTAACAGGCCACAGTGCATTCGAAAGATTACAATTCAAAAGCAGTCACTACCAAAGAGAAGCCATTTGCACAAAGGTCTTGGCTGCTTTTAATGTAAAGTGGAATAATAAACATCCATGAGGGAAACAGTCTCCCATTTCATGAATATATTCACTTCCACCGACCCAAAGTCAACCTTGTCTGATGTAATTTTTTCAGCTTTCAGAGAAAGTTTTCAAACTGTCAAATAAAGCTCTACTCTGAGGAAGGTAAATATAAACTCAGATTGAAGCACCGTGCGTCTGGGAGACTGCAGAGCTTAATGCTTTCTCCTGTTCCTCCATCTGAAATTGAATGAGATCGCTCAAATAAGCCCACATGGAATATCATAATCAATGTCTGTGTGTGCAATGCAAAAATGTTGAGTTTGGTTATGTAATATAAAGAGACAATAAAAACTTAGTCATTTTCTCTGATTATATTTATTGAATTTTCCTCTCACTTGAGGCCACATGCCATCATCCCCGCACACTTTATGTTATTGCCTTGTTCTTTAATCAGATTTGACCATGTAAGTGGCCTCTGTCCCACCAACCTGACAATCACTGAAAGTACAAGATTGATGAATCTGAAGTTCTGAATGAGGTTTTTTATTGTGTTTTCACATTTGAAAATATGTGGGGAAAAAAAGATATAAAAGAAAATAAGTAACTTTAATAGGGTTGTCAAAGGTTTCCTGTTTTTTTACAACTGTAAATATATTGTCCCTCCTAAAAAATGTACATTTTGGTTCGGGGTTAGGGGCTGGCCTCGGTATGATTTATCTCACCATATATTCTGAAGATGTTTTTGTGTGAGTTCATTTGTCTACTATTGATTTAGGATGTAAGGAAAGACAGATTAACATTTTATCGACTGTACATGGTGCACAGATGTGCTTCTATTTCCATGTGCAAAATGACCATCATATACACTTCCTGGATATCTGTCTATAATATTTCCTCTTTCTGTATTCCGCCGTTTCACGCTTCCTCAACAGCTGGCACCATTGTGGTTCAGCAGGAAATGATATCATACTTGACCGATATTGCAGTTCCTGTTCTGTCTCATCAGAGAGTTTGCTTTGATTCTCTGCACACGTACAAAGTTGGCATCTGATCTTAGTTATCTATAAACACATTGTTGTGAGTAATAAAGTCTCAGACAGTGGAGTCAGATATTAGAGTTGTCCATATATTGTGTGCATGTTTGT
>JBAJHX010000046.1:4011517-4056686 GCA_037176925.1 Amniataba percoides | reverse complement strand
CTACGACATCTGGAACCAGTAAGCAGTCTGGTCGCTGCTGACAGGGTCACCACAGTGGGAGGTCAACTCCCCTCTCCGCCTGTGCTCAGCCCTTCTCCTGTGTACTCCCCACTGTCTACCTCCTCAGTCCTCCTATGCCAGCTCTGCTCGCTCCCATGCAGCACCATGAGTCTTGTTAGCTGCGGACAGATGGGCATTCACATGGAACCATTCTCTGAGACAGGAAAGGCCTTGTGAAAGACTCTGTTGTGTGGAAGTCTTCCTGGTGAGAGGACTGGCATGGAGGGAGAGGAAGGGTGGGGAGGAGGTGGAGGAGGTCTGACTTTCTTCTTCCCACCTTCTCTTGTTTGAGGACTTGAGGCATAGGATCAGTGCACTCGTATCAGCCCTCTAATGGCTCATGCAAAGCCACATATTTGAATAATACTGCTTGGCGTGTCTCACTACATGTTTTTTCTCTTTTCACTTTAGAGGTTTGAGGAGAAGAGGCCTCTTCCTCAGGTCTGGACTGATCAATATCTAAAATGAAACTTAAAAGTTGGAATGCTGTTGTAAGCCCCCCTGGACTTTGAACAGAAGGTTACACTTGGACTTTTCTTTTGCCTTTTTTTATTTCTTCACCATGGGTTGCCTCCTTACTGTAAAGTTTTTACATATGTTCCTCTTAATACCTGATGTCCATCAAGCAGAAGACATTTCCAGACAACATCAAAACTGGAGGCGTTTCCATCAGCAGAACTGGAACAAATATTGTTTATCAGCCTCCTGAGCATTAATAAACAAACCTACTCCTTGGAAAACATGGAAAGGCTCTCTTAATAAATGATTACAATTAACTTCTATGGTACTTTTGCAGTTGGTCAAACCCACAGATAAAGGAAAAGAAAAAGAAACAGCATTTCATCAAAAAACACTTTTAACTGCTGAAAAATATGACTATTTGTTAGGCTGATCATCCCATGCGAATACATTTGGTGAGTCGAAAATGACACACGGTCACACTTTTATTTGTCCCTGTGTTTAACTCAGAATACAGGCCAAGACAAGGGAGTTTCGGGAGAAACAGGCAAAGGAGAGGGAATATGCCGAGATCCAAGATATCGTCAGCCGCACCTTCAGCTCAGATGAGGAGCACACATATGCCGGCATTGGATCATTAGACTCGTCGGTGGATAGCAGCAGCATGGACCCTTACAGCCACCACTATCATCTCCCTCAGAGTCCCCAGAGTCCTCACCCGCCCTCAAGCTTTCATGATAACGGCCCACCCCTGGAGGCCCTCTATGCCCAGGTCAACAAGCCGCGCAACGGACGCCCCACAGCTCCAGACAGGTAAGGTGGTGCCCAAAAAGTTGTCCACACACACAAGGCTGCTGACTCAACATACAAATCCATAAGACTCAAGGCTCAGCAGTATGCTTTGTACCTCTCCACCTTTCTCGTTCATTCACACGACACTAACTAGCTTTGTGCCATGCGCTTGCGCTGTGCAACAATGTAGTTCATTTATACTTCATCTAAAATGTATAAGCAGTGGTGTGATTGTATTTGTTCTCTTCTATTTGTCATGGTGACACATGCTGCTCACAAAAACAATGAATGTCACGCAGGATTCTATCGCTGCTCAGTCCCACAAGGCATTGCCAGTGCAAACAGGTAGAATCCAAGGGCAACATAAAATAACAAAAGCCTATCAGTTCTCCATGTGTTAGAATTTAATATCATCATGTGTTTTCTTCTTTTTTCATTATCCTTGGATCACTGGTAATCCTCCCTGGCCTCCTATACACCTCTTTCAGAAAGTCACACTGCATGTGAGTTCAGCTTGTTTGTCGCTGGGGGTTTGAATCGCTCATAACCTCCATGTCAACACGCATTTATGATGTGATGACAATGCCATGCAGGGCTTGAGTTCATATTACTGTGCTGACAGGCTGTTGCCAAAAGTAAAGTTTGCACATATGTTTTCTGTTGATGTATTTATTTTTGCAAATGGGGAAGTGCTCATAGTTTCTTATGTTGTGAGTGAAAATGACTTAGCCAGTTACATCGCCAACTATAAGCAATGTTACTTTCCCAAAGATGGAAAGTAACAAGAAAAGATGGAGATCCTGTAACCCCCCATGACAGCTAATTGACTCCCTGAACAAAGGTTATCATGCAATGTTGCTACCTCAAAAAGTTCAAAAGTCCTCAAAACCTAGATCCAACATTGTCATGACAAGTCGAACAGGAAACTTCTTTTTTCACAAATATTTACGAGTTAAAATCTTGAACAGGAAATATTAATTGTAAAATAGGTAAATCAATGTTAAACTACCTACCTACCAGTCTCACACATAGCATAGTGTATGAACAATAGTAGGCATTTTTTAAAAATTGTTGCATCTCTTATGAGGGCTACAGATTTCCTGCAGGTCATATCCAGTGGTGACAAGTCAGGAGATTTCAATCCCCATGGTGTCCCAGAACCTTTCATGATGTTATTAATGGATCAGATAATAGCCACCTCCTGTGATTGACAGCTGTCACTTGGGGACTTCTGACCTTTCACTGCTAGGCTAAAGTGGGGTGTGTAGCGTATGTTACTTTGTGTGACTGAGACATAGTGCCTCTGTGTGAGTGTCTGTATGGTTTTTAAAAAGGATTTACAGAGCTTGAACCTCCATCCTGTAACCCCCCATGACAGTCAGAGTAGATATGACAAGGTTATCTGGCCTTTGATAGCCAGCTAAATCCATGTGCCAATACATCCGGGGCTTAGCGAAGGCCACCGATCCATATGTCTAAAGTGAAGGTTACTGCCACATGTTTCCTCAGGATAGCCCTGTTCCGTCATAGCAACTATCTACTGTAAACTATTCCACTTCTGAAGCAGACGCTGACGATAAGCCTGAAAGCTAGTTGAAAAAAGAGGGAAAGACAATGCTTGACTGGTGGTCAATAAGCCTGCGTATTCAGATCATAAGACTCTAAGATGTTGGTCAGTGATAGATATAAGCTATTGATTGTCAGTGGGAATATCAATAAACTCTGTTCAGGCAGACGGCATGAAAGCCTGAACACAAGACAACCCTGTGAGTAATTAGTCCCGTTATTTTTCTCCATGAGTGCCAGAGGGAATATTGTTAGCAATCTGTTTAGTAGCTCTCACAGAGAAATAACGAGAAACGTTGCAATGCAAAGTACCTCCTGCGTGAGGACCTGATAGTAAACAGATGCTTTTTTACTTTGATATGAAAAAAAATCAAATAGTTTTAGTTGCTTAAGTTTATTCAGATTTAGTCAAATTTCCTCTTACCATCTGGCGGTTGTTCTTTTTATTGCTAATATCTGCTGTTTTTTTATCTTACAAATAGGTATAATATCCTTTTAGATTTCAAAACAGACATGTTATTTATTAGGTTGCCTCTGAAATTCCTCACTTTAAAAAACAAAAACAAGAAAACATCTTAGCTGTCTTATCTCCTCTCTCATGCTCTGTTGTTTGAGCAGTTTCTTGGAAATTGTGAGTTCTCACCTTCTTGGGTGCATTTCAGCATAAAAAGCTTAGTGTTGCATGTTAATTATAAATAGAAGCTTAAATATAGTTTGGGGTCTGTGCCTTAAGTATCGATAGCACAGTATGGAGTTTTATTTGCAGGGACAGGATTAGCCGTTGCAAGTGTTGTGATTTGATTTGAAATGTGTGCCGCATGTTCAACACTGCATTTTTGTTTTGCACCTCTCGCTGCTTTGCATATCTTGTGTGTGCCAGCCCGGCTGTATGCCTGTAATATTTGTCTTACTGCCTTTGAGATATAATAATATGCACTGCTTCTTATTTAGCTCAGAGGCTTTCTATTTACGATTTGCAAAAAGGAGCTTGAAACACATTCAGATTCAAGACTCCTGTCACTTGCCTATCATAACAAACATAAACAGTAATTTGCATTTCTAAATTAAACTTAATGGAACTTTCATTGTCAAATATAAAGCACCAACACAACAGAATTTAAAATCATTTCTGAGTGTTCCATGTATCGAGAAAGCAAAATTGGATTCTGAACTTTTGTTTTTCCATTTAGAGATCTGCTATAACTTACAGTTTCTTCACTTTCTAATACTGTCACTGCTACTTGGCCAAATGTTTTGGAGCTAGATGACACAAACCTCATATTTAAAGGTCAGGAAAAAGGGCGTAGATGAGGTTTGTTCAGGGAAGGCTGTTCATTCCTGGCTGTCAGTCAGTCGTCAGTATGAAAGAGAAGAAAATGCTGCATTTAACTCTGACCTGGATACTGTTACCAGCTTTTGAGGTGGGTCCAGCACCCTGATCAAAGGGACACATTAAGGAGTTTATCTTGCAGGGGGCTTTAAGTTATTTGCCAGCAGAGTGAAGTCCAGTAGTCAGACATCTGACAACAAACCTTGTAACACACCTAAATTATCTGCAACACACAGAAACAAATTAATTTCAAAATCACTGCTTCACCTTGTACTGGACTGTTGTGGTGAAGAAAGAGCTGAGCTGGAGGGCAAAGCTTTTTATTGACCAGTCGATGTGTGTTTTCTCCTATGGCCATGAGCTTTGGTTAGTGACCAAGAGAAGGTGATTTCAGATAGAAGAGGCGGGCTCAGCGTTAGAGTCAGGGGCTCAGACATTAAAGGGAACTAAAGGTGCAGCTTATTTGCATTGAAAGGAGCTATTTAAGGTGCCTTTGAGAGTTGATCAGGAGGCCTTTGGATGTATTCTAGGATATCCAACTGGTAAGAGACACTAAGGTAGACCCAGAAGACTGGAGAGATCATACAGTATATGTCTCATCTGGCTGGGGGATGTCATGTCATACAGGGAAGGTACATTTGTTTGTTTGTTTTTTTCTGTCTGTTTTTTGTAGTATATTTTACAAAAACACACATATAATATACATCCTGTATGTCCATAAGAGCAATGTAAAACCAGCACTGTGTTGTTGGCCTGTTGCCCCCATCTCAGCACAGCACAGCAGATATATTGTGTAGGGATATTAGCATAGTGGAAGCCATCTCTTGATATCACAGGACCTCTAGAAACACAGCACAGCTGCATAAATCCTACCTTGTAAAACTGGTGCAGGGAAGTAGCCAGAAGGAAATGGAAGTAGAAATCAGCTACCAGCTTTTCTGTTCTTTTTAGGTTTTGCTGTGAAAAAGATACCAAATGCTGAAGTGAGTGTGTTGAAAGATGACTGCACTTGAACCAAGCAGTTTTTTACACCCAAACACCACCTAGTTAAGCTTTCACATAGCTGGAAAGACATCAAACAATGCTGGTGTACCCAGAAGTTCTCATCTCCCCGTTTGCCGTACGTCCCTGTGTGCTGTTATTATACAGCATTTTACTCAAATAGAAGAGAGAGTGTTTTTTCAGTCAGTCTAGTCAACTAATTAGAGATACTTAAGGACACCTTGCTTAATGTGGGGAGGTGTTCCTTTTTAGAGAAGGTTGGGCCCACATGTCTGCAAGCTCCAATTACTGTACATTATTGTTTTGCACTATTTTTATGCTTCATGTGTTTATACACATGTGCATTAATTTCAAGCCATAATAAAGGCATTCACCCATGACTCGCTAAAGCTTTCAAAGCTGCACTCTTGTTTATCCACTACAGTTAATAAGAAGAGGCTGCAGCTGGATAAATAGCCTGGGTATATGCCTCTCTGTCTGATAGACCTTTGGTAATGGAGCCCTAATGGGAAGGTCACTGTGACTGTAAAGCTGGAATGAGTCAGACCTGAGCCTATAAACCCTTGGAGATACAAGGACCCCCTTGCTGTGGGCGTCCAGAGATCCTGCCCATTCTGCCGTATCAGGTTTTACTGTCCCTCTACGGGATCACGGTACAACAAGAGCTCATTTGACAATTTATTACCAACCTCCACGTTATTAGAGCTGGCAGCAGCAGTGGTGTTTTGACAATGCTGTCAGACTCAGTAAAACTGAAGGGCACCAATAGAAATCCAGGATTTATTCACAGTCAGTTTTGGTAAAACTGTATATAAAGCAAACGTAAATATCATTTTTCACCCTTAGACCTATAGAATGAATTCTGCTCCATTACTGAGTTTACATGAAAGTGTGCCAGGCATAAAGCCATGAACACAGTGTTTTCTTTTTTGGTTGTTTTGTTTCACCTTATTAAAAAAAGGAGACCTAGCAAAATGGAATGACCTCATTTCTCGACAGGCTGACAAGTCAGCCGCTCCCTCTGCAGAGGGACCGCGGGGTTTGGGTGACTGGCGGTGGATGCTGCGTTTCAGAACGACAACCTGACAGGTGCCAGGCTCGATGGGATTTGTGGGAAGCGAGCATGAAACAAAGCATCACCTTTGAAACTGCAATTTGATTGACTGCTGCTCCCATTACCCAGTCGACTTTCTGAAGCTCCTTAGAGCATGGGTGAGGAAGAGTCAGAGAGAGGAAGAGGTGGGGGAGAAGCAGGGAGAAAAAGATATGGAGCTCACGTAGCTCAGCGGTGCAAAGCCCTTGAAGTCCCCCGAAACTCAGCAGCTCCAGAGAGGCTAGCAGGCAGGCAGCAGAGAGGGAAAGAGAACCCAAAGATCCTCACCTAAAGAACCACTCGTGCTGTTTTTCCCTTGCTCCCTTCACACTAAAATTCAGTCAGAACCTCCACTTTGCATGGTCTTGAAATTGGATTATGAGGTAGCTAATGCATTTTCCGCAGCTGATAAAAGGTCAGGCTTTTCATCTCGGGAGAAAGTTTGTGAGGATTTCTCGCCCCGCTCTCACCACCTCACAACTCTGAGGCTTGAAAATGTTGACTTGTGAGGTGGGAAATGTTAATCTGCGGTGAGACAAATACTTCACACCTCAGATGAAGGGTCTTTTACAGCTGTCCACTGATGGTAATAACTCACCCTCCTGCTGTTCAGAGCCACAGGCTGATGGAGCTTTTATTCTCATGAATATTTGCATAATCACTAAAGACAAATTAGTCATTTTGTCTTGTTTCCAATCACCCAATCAAGCAAAAACATTACAGTATCACTCCAACAGGAACACACGATGATTCGGTTTTATTCTTTCTTATCTTGTAGACTATTGAATGACTCATTTAAAGGAATGCAGATGGAGAGCAAGTTCCTACGAACAAGAATGTTCCACCTCAATCAGATGATCATTGAGCCAATCTAAAGTAATAGTTTTTTTATTGTTTGCTGTCTCTTATTTGGCGTGTGTAATTAACTCTGCAATCAACAATCAGTCTCTCTGATTTTTATACTCTATATTTTCATTTAGATGCAATCAAAGTGAGATTAACAGCACTTTCTGACTGAAACATCTGTAGCTTTGATTAAATTCTACCACTCAATAATTCATTGGTAAACAAATGAATCTTTTACGACTCCTGCGTTAAGACTTTAATAACAACTCATAAGTCTCTAATAACGTTTTCGTCTAGTTCTCAAGGGAGTAAAATTGATACGCCTAGCATCAAGGAACAGTTTGCTTTAATGCGACACATACATTAGTGGTAACTAATTACATTTGACTTACTCCCTGGTATCTCTTTCTTTCATGAGTGTTTTGTCTGGTGTATCCAGTTTCTTCACCTCCTGTAGGCTGCCAAGATAAACAAGGTTTAGAGTTGACGCCGAGTGTATCACATTTTATTCCCAGGGTCATGTCGGCATGTTTTGGCGCTGCCTTTTGTTTGTCTCTGACATCCGCCAGCCATTTTCCATTACTCCCTCTGAGTGTCCTTGTGTGGGTTAGTGTCACAGTGAATGTGTGGAGTGGTGCCTTTTTCTGCCATAATTGAGAGTAAAAAGGGACACTGAGGTGATGGGAAGAGTTCGTCTGGAATGTTGTAGCTGCTGCTGAAATGATTAGGCCTCGGTAAATCCTCAGGTCAGCTGTTACCGCCGTTTGCAGGATACCTGGTAAACCTGTGAGGATGATGTTTCAGTCCTCATTCGGCTTTGGAAAAACCCACAGAAACCCTGCAGATAGGATACAAAATGCAGGTGCAAGACTTTTTTTCTGACTTTTGCCCTTTCCTCACAGCCTGGTCTGCACTGTGGCGATAGTGCAATAGGCCTAATGCACCAAATGCACATCAGCCTTATCACAGTAGTTCTACACAGATAGAAACGTGTATCTCCAAGGCAAACCCAGTGAATTATTTTTCTGGTCTGTTTTCATTTTTTTTACCCTCCCGCTCCAGAGAGGGCCCTGTGGGATGGTTGCGATGAGATGGAGCACACAGAAGGCAATTTATCCTCCGTTTGTACCATTACATTCATTTAAGAAAGCAAACAGCCTGAGAGCAGATTGAGAGAGAGGGAGAGAGAGGGAGGGAGGATATAGACCCACCTCGCCTTCAACTTTACATCAAGTGGATCAAGCTGATTAAGGTTGCACATACAGTATGTATTTTATCAACGTCCCTCAAATGGGAAGCCTGGAAGACATGCATACAGTACCTAATGAATTTTTGCAAGAAGATGAAAGGAAAGGGGAGCGCGCCATTTAGGGCAGGCGTGCCCCGGCAGACAAAATGGGAAGTGGAGGTTTGAATATGGCCGAGGGCTGCCGAAGCCTCGTTTGTTGATCAGCACCGGAGGGCATCTCATTCCCAGCAATCAGCAGCTGCAAATAGACAGTTAATCCCCCTCAACTCCCCCTGAAGGCTGCCGATGCCTGACACCATAACTGACTGTGCTGTGCTGAGGAGAGATTAACAAAACAGACAAGCATTTGCAGAGCCTGGCAAGTTTTTCTCTACAATTTAGACTGAATGTGATGATTTGTTTTGAAAATGTCACAGTGACTAATTGGGAGAAAGTACACGGAGAACATGCTGTTAGTAAATGTGGGATGCACTTTTCTGCGAATTCAATCACTTAGAAATCCATTTTGATTAAATAACACACACTGTCATGCATCTGTTACGTCAATATGAGGTCCCTCAGTTAGAAAGTCTGGTTTTCACATGATAGATAACCCAATAGAACGAACTAATCACGGGTTCTCTCCTCTAACATAGCATCACTGCTTTTTTCCCTGCTACCCACACTCACACGGCCGCTCCAGAAATAGATCAGGTGAGGAATGTGATTGAGAGGCAGGTGACTGCAGAGCGTGGGTTTGCACTACGAACCGTGTCAGCAAGCAGATGACTCTCATGCCGTCTAATCATCCTCACCTTGCTTTCATCTCTGTCTTTAGTTACGCCTGATGTATACACATGAAGGTAACCTCAGAGTGTCGGGCAGGGTGGCTAACTACTGCACTTTTCATTCTGGGCGCTGATGTTTGGCTGCCAGTGAAGTGTGGCCAGGGAAGTCATTGTTTACTGTAAAGTGAAAGCTCGTAGAGGGATCAGCGGATGTTTAGGGCTTTTTCTCTCACTGTAAATATAACTTGTGGGAAACCAAAGAGCATAAACTGGGCGAAATAAAAACTGAAATGTGGCTAAAGATCAGCGCTTGGGAAAATGTGATGCAGTAGTCATGACAGTCCAAACAGAACTGAGACAAGAAAGTAACTTAACCATAACAGTGAATATAAGATAAAGGTAGTAAGGATGAGAGCAACCATTTTGTCATAATTTCAAGTCAATATGAACCTTAATCAACAATTAAAAGTCAGCCAGTGAGTGTTGTCCAGTGTTGAAATTTGGAGATGTAGGCATATATCATTTAGATTATTATTTAATCTAACTTTTAAACAAAGTTTAGACTGACAGCTGACTAGACCAGTTAATGCCACGTTACCACATATTCAGCATTAGATATCTGCAAGTTTCTGCTCCATGAAGTTAATTTCTTCCTCACATTTCATTTGCTTGTCTGCATCCTTAGCAGCATGCCAACAAATGGACTGACAAACACCAAGCAGACTGCTGCATGTTTCCTGGGAACTATTCCAATTTTACAATTTCACATGGTTTAGGTTTTTGTGCTGTGTCTCATCTGTTTAAAATAGAAATCAAGTTTGTTCATATATAATCATAAACTAGCAGTTTAATAAGCAATTTATTAAAAAGCAGTGCATTAATGTGTTTATTCCCGAAACCAGCATCAGAATCAATTGTTTTGAGAATAATGACTGATTTCCACATTTGCAGGTCGTCAATGCATGTGCTTATGGTTGAACTCTGTTATAACAGTAAAAACTGCATCCATGGAGGGCACAACGCATAAACCAGTCAACAGATTAGTTTATATCCATCACGCAAAATGTGTAACAAATTCTCTAGAAAATACCAAATACTTTCATTTTTAATGTTTTATAGAGCATAAAAATGTACATACTGCTTCACTGCTCTTAAAAACAACACTTATAAATAGTAGGACAAAATATGTACTATTGGCAGCTAGAATATTAAATGAGTAGTTCAAGTATCACCTTTAACCACCTATATATTACAGTACCCTAAAGTCAGTCGGTTGAAAGCTGTAACATTTCAAATGGTTGAGGCCACTAAATAGTATAGAAAGTAGAGATTTATGCCTTAAAGTGTAGTACTGACCAGTGGCTCCTGTATCAATTACCAGACTGTGTCCTAAACACTATTTTCTAAGTGGTCGCTTGGGTACAACTGTATCAAGAAGTTAGTTCATTCTAATCGAAAGCCAGCCAGTGTGTACAGGGCACATAATTAAATTTACCTTGCTCACATCTGAGCCAGCGAGCATGTGCACTCAACACAGAGCAGCATTAGTTATCTCTATTTTAAGAGCAGTATCCATATTCCTTTGTCAGACTACGCCATTGTCAGTCCAATCCCCGTGCCTTGAACAAGCTCCCAGCGGTAAATCGGATCTCAGCAAGAGCCTTTGTAATTACAGGGAGCTGAATGGGTGAATACGTCCCAAATCCGCAAGACCATCCAGCGACACATTCCATCTGTCTTAAGCCTCCTTCCAATATTTGAGATCAACTTATGAGGAGGTATTGAAATGTGCTCACTGCCACCTTGCTTCTCTGCTGTTTGTGTGACAGGTCTCTTTTGAAAGTTTTTGACATAATTTCTCATTACCATATTCTTGAAAAATGTCAGCAGTTCACAAACATTCTGGAAAGTAAGTAATGTCTCTGTAATAATGGAGTTTCATTCTAACTCAACATGTTGAGAACTTGAGTGGAGCTGAGTGGATGAATAATCATCCATTCAGAAAAATCAGTGTCACATAAAATGAAAGTTCAGAAAATGCCAACACATAAGATAACACATAAGACACAAAAGAAAAAAAACGTAACGAGTTCCCTTCTTTGCCATGAAAGGTGTCTGATGTTTTTACATTTCACTTTTTCTTTTTCTTTTTTTTTTTTGAATGCTGATTTTCATGTTACACCTCTGGTTTAATATGTTGGACAGCCAGAACCTTTTCTAACTGTTACATATCTACAAATGTCAGCAGAGTACAGAACCTGCGGCCATACCCATACAGTGTATATCAGCTCATTTCCAGGCTGTGGGATAGCGTTGAACCACAATGTGCCAGGGAAAATCCTGGAACTTCACTGTATATGTTTCTACCCAATACAGGCAGCGCTTGAGCCCAGACTCAGCTGTAGGGCCCCTCTAGGAAAGTGAGACAAGTGCTTTGTTAGGTCACCTGAGCCGGACCTGTTGGAGCTCACTTTGGGACTGAATAAAATCCTGTGGGGGCCACCAGACATTTCTAACGCCATCAGCATGCCTGTAAAAATGCTCTTAGCCCCTTGCAGCAGAGTAATGGCAGCACATGGCCTTGTTGGTCTGCTGTAATGGGCCCATGATGTCATCATGGAGCCAAAGGTCTCAGAGCCTGGCCTGTTTTCAAAGAAAAAGCAGGCATATTTAAGGCAATCACAGAAGTATTTTTACTTTACACTGTATCTACTGTGAGTGGTGGAGTCTGTTTGTGCCAGAGGAAATTACTGGGGAAGTTAATAACCAAAGGCATTTTAACGTAGTCAGCTTTATTGAATTGGTTCAGTGATTAGACCAAACGGCGTGTAGGTCGTTAGTAATAAGCTCTGCTTCTCCTCTCTCTTGCCCTATCCCATTTTTAGCTGGGAAATGTACAGTAAATACAGCTGCACATTTTCTTTTTTTGTTTAGGAGAGTTAAGATTATGATTTCTACCGGCAGATATTTGTAACAGTTGAAAATGATTGTCAGATACTAGATGCCAATACTTTCTAGCTATTTGAACGAGCAGCATTTAAGATTTATTGGCATCTAGGTGAGGTTGCATATTGCAAGCACTGATTATCCCTGCTCTCACGTTTTTTTCAAGCATGTAAGAGAGCCTACTGTGGACTTAAGGTTCATTAGCATTAGGCTTGTAAAAATCTTAGTTTCATGTGATTATATATTATTGGAAAAAGAATTATGAATATTATATTTAATGCCTGCCAATTGATTCTCCTAAGTCATGCACACTGCTCATTTTAAGAAGCAACTAACTCTCAAAATTGTTTACAACCAAAGTGCTGCAATTTTTAGGATTTTCTGTCTTTTTCAAGATGCATTTAAGTATGAATTTAAGTTCTCTGAAATTGGCATTATATCTGTGAGAGTGTAATATATCCATGATACTGATGGCTATTACCACCTAAAAACACCAGTGTGACTGCATCTTCTCTCCGCTCCATCATCCTTTAGCTTCCCAGCTTCCATGGCTGATGGTTTGTAAGCGTCCCACTGAGAGTTGTCATCCCAGAAACACTTGTCTTCTCTGCCGTGATTAAACATAAAGAATAATCCCCATCCTGCAGTTATATGGCCATCATTAAAGGCCCACTGCCAGGCCAGCCTGCAGTCGCTTTCACCCGGGATAATGGCCATGTTTTAGTGGTAGTCAGGGATGTCAATTAAAATCCAGGTTTTATGACCTTTTGTAGGAAGTTGTGGTTTAGTTGTGGCAGCGCAGGTTGACTAGGTGATAAAATCTGTGATTTCAAAGCAGTTTATGGTTTTTTGTTTATGGGTGCAGTATTGTACTTGTATTTAAATAGCGGTGTGAATGTGTGGTGTGCACATGTCTGAAAAGATGTGTGTGTTATCATTCTTTCTTGGGCGTGTGTCCGTGTCTATCATTTATTAATAATGGATTACAACAGACTGAGAGATGATTGTGCAGGATGACTTTAATAGAGTGGTTGATAGTGGGGCCAGGAGTTCTGACTGGAAACTGGGAGTGCTTCTCAGATGATGAAGCTGACTGTAGCAGAAAAAAAAAAAACTAAAGGAGCGGCTATGGTTACATCCACAGAATTACTTCCTGGTGTATTGAGGTAATGTCCTTTTGAAATACGTGCTCCATGAGTAATTATGGTATTTAGGTTGGACCCCTCCACAGAGAGGTCAGAGATCAGGGTCAGCTGTAAAACAGCAACTCTACCCTGAGACTAAGCAAAGTCTGACTTCAGCCTTGTGAGTAACTGCTCACTGGGTCTGAAAAAAAAGTACAGTTTTTTTATTTTGTGGTTGTGGTAGTAGTAGTAAGTTGTTTTTTCCATACAAATCACAAAGTTGCCTCCTGATGTCTGACCAATTTTGCATAGCAGATGTTTAAGCTAAATGTCCTACCTTTCAGGCAGCCATTGCTCTTAATTCAAGTGATTAGAAAACATGCATCTGTTTATTTCATTCAAGATTTTTTCATGCTTACCTTTGTTTGTTTGAAAGTCACCTAATTGTTATAATAAAAAACTCTTTTTTGATAGATTTGAAAATGATCCAAATCTGAGTTAAATCAACAATCAAATAAACACGCAATCTGTCATTCCTCCTTCAGACCCCAAAAGAATAATAAATGTTAGTTGTAGCTATCAGTCCAAGAGAGAGTACTGCTGTGGTGGAAATATTTTAAGAGAAAGAGAAGAGAAAGCTTGGTGTGAGCAGTTTGAAAACTGTGAACATTTACAAGGTAGTGAGGTTAAAAGAAAATATGCTATCAGGTTGCCTTGTGGGAATTGTGGGAACCCAGATTACCATTAGCATTCATATATGTCTTTGTTTCTAACAACATTGCTTATAGAAGTTTTTCAAATCAGTATCTCTTAGTTATCTCCTTATTTGTGTACATTTGTTCCACACATAGACAAGACAAAGCCTGACCAAAAACAACTGGACCATTAGAGAATATTTAACACTAGGCCTCCCATTCAGACGTTTCACTGTTACCACTATTTTCCTCCTGTATGTCAGACCATTCTAAATCTTCCCATATGGGGATCCACAACAACAAAATCTGTCTCTTGTGGGACCCCGTATAAAATAATGTTATGGCTGTTGTCTCACTATGTGTCTACATAATCACAGTAAATCTCTCCAGACATCTGTTTCACAGTGGAGCCTGAGTCATGGACATAGCGAGGTGCAACAGTGTCAAAGCGTATATCACCAGGCCCATGGAATGATTCTTTCAAACCTGTGAGATCATAAACTGTGAGATAAAGAGGTTAGAGATTTCGTCATGGGCCACAGTACCCAAGCATTTCCAGAAGTAGCTCTTTGTGTGCCATTTTGTCATGGCAGCTGGCAATTAGGAACCACATTTATATTAGTACAGAAGACATTCAGCTTCTGTCTGTGTGCAGCATAATTCATTAGCTGCTAAGTATTTTTTAAGTAAAAAAAAAAACACTATGTAAAACCTGTCTGTTCTTCACTGAACAGGATGGCATTTGCAAATGATATTATTGCTATTATCAGCAATTCCTCATAATGTGCACTATAATTTTCATTTCCTACAAAACACTTTGCATTTTCTGCGAGACCTAGAACACCATAAATGGATGGCAGTGAGCCGCAACCCTGAAGCAAAAGCGATTTATAAAAGTAATTTAAGACAAGTGGGATGCATTTGTCTCTTGAAAATAACATGTCTTACTGCATATGGAATAGGACAAGACAACGATTTTGTAACACTGAACAGAATATAGAAAAGGTTATGACAGTGAAAGAAAGAGACAGACAGAAAATTGGAATCTTAACATTAGTTGTAAAGCGGAGACCTGAAATGTTCTTCCAGGTGGTGTCCTTCCTCTTGATTACATCTATCCTCTATCCTGTGGCACTGAGGAATCTATAGTTGTTCAGTTTCCTATTCTTCATTAATGCCCCTTTCTCTCATTCATTCATTCTTACTTCTTTCTCCCCTGTTCCTGTTGCGCTCCTTCTCTCCCTGCCCTCCATTTCCCATCTCTCTCTCTCTCTTTTTATCGCCGTCTTTTTTCCCCGTTTCCACAAATGCCAGGGATACTGAACGAGCCCCGGCTATCAAGCCATAATGAGCATGTTCACTAAAGCACTGATTCATTAGAACAAAAGAGCGACAGAGAGAGCGAGGGAGACGGATGGATGACAAGGGGGAGAGAGAGAGTAAGAAAAGGAGAGGGAAATGCTGGAGTGTACCCTTAAATGGCTTTGGACTGTAAACCCCTACAGCTTCATCCTCCTCTGGCTGTATTTTTCCTAATAGCCTCTTGGGCTATTTCTGGGTCCCTTTTTAAATGGGAGGTGGGTGGGAGTGGATGCAGTGAAGGGGTGGAGAGGAGTGTGTGCATGTGTGTATTTGGGAGAGGGGCATTTGGCCCTGCCGAGGCAGTGAATAAGCACTCTGAGGCGCAGCAGGATCACGGGTGATGGTGGTGGGGTTGCGTGTGTGTGTGTGTGTGTGCGCGTCTTTGTATGGACTCTCTGTTGCCACTGGAGACGAAGGAAGAGATGCATACGCACGCTCACACACACAAACCCTGAATGTGGAACCTCCAAAGCTGATTAGTCAAACTTGTGATTTCCAATTTCAAACTCGGGACACAAATCCCACACTTAATATTCATGCAGAAAGCGGTTAGGGCCCCTCGCCGTCCCGTGCTACCCTAGGGCTGTGGGTTGGGTGGTGGGTGAGTTGGGGGGGTTGCCTTTTAATCAGCTTAGTTAAAAGGATGGAGATGAAGAAAAAGAGGAGGATGACAGGGAAAGAGAAAAGAGAAAATAGTCTTTTTTGCTACGTGACTGGGTAGGTGGCATGTTGGTGACCAACAACCCCCTCCACACACACACACACACACGAGGTGACCATCTTATCTGGGGATGCAGAGTGACAGGATGAGCCCCCCTCTCCACTCATCACACACCCACCCACGTCTTGACTCATTCAACCTGCTGGCCTGGAGGTGGCCAATACAAACAGACAAAATGTCATTTTAAATGAAATCGTTTACAGCGTGTCTGTCATGCTATTTGTTATGTGTGTGTGTGTTTGTGTTTGTGCATAGATTTGGGCCAGCTCATGCTTTTGTCAGAGAGCAAACACATCATAAACAGGATTACTGCCGCATCTGACAGACGTCATTTCTGTTTTAGCGCGGGTGACTTTAAGCGGTGCCGCGGTTTGTGCGACTCCTCCGTCGGTGCCTTTTAACCTTGTAATCAGGATGGCATGCTGTGTCATCGTCATTTCCCCACACAGGCAGAAAGAGCTGGCAACGAAGGAGGGAATGAGTGAGAGAGAGTGAGAAAGATGAAAAGAAAGGGAGGAACATGGAGAGAAATGGACAACAAAAGCAAGCAGGGCTGTTAAAAGCTAAATGAGCTAATTGAGTTCAAAGGGTTAAAGGCTGTGGAAAGCTACAGCTGATTAGCTGACATCGCATTTTGACTTATTCTCTCACCGTAGCACTTACTGAGGCAAGAGCGAGGGAGAATGATGAGCAGACACCAGAGGGAAGACACAGCTGGAGAATTATAAACACAAAGAGAGTTGATGAACGAGCGAAAAGTGTTCGCAAAACAACAACCAGGAGGTGAGAAGAAAACAAAACAGCAAAGGAGGCGAGATTCAGAGGCAGATAGAGCCAAAAAGAAGTAGACAAAAATGAATCCAGAAGTGGAGAATGAAAGGATGCGAGCAGACCTCCACCTCCCAAAGAGAGAGAGAGTGATTGCGGTGAAGAGCGTTTCAACCTCCCACACCTCCCTGTCGGGGCCACAGCTGTAGACTCCCATCCCATCATTCATCCGGACATAGCAGAGCGCTGCGAGATGTTTCCAGTCTCCACCACGCTCCATAACTCAACCCCGCTCCTCCAGAGAGAACGCTCCTTAAACACCACCTCCCTCGCGCCTCTCCCAGCCTCGCTCTCATCACACCCATCAGTCTGCCTTTAAAACAACCATCGGAGATAGGAGAGGCAGCAGCCAGCGACCCTCGGCGTAGCTCTCCACATATCTACCAGCGTCATCCGCGCAGGCCTCGGGGAGAGGAATGTGGCGAACATGTGGACGGTGTTGCTCCTCGGGGAGACTTTAGGAAAAATGGCAGCAATAGAGCCTACAGAGGTTATAATTCACCGGGCCGGCTCCATGATGCTGTGACACGGTTATTAGCCATATAAACTAGAGCTGTCACCGTGTCATTATTGCTCACATTCATGTGAGGCCATCCTTTTCCTTTTATTTACTTATTTCTTTTTAACCAGCTTTGAGCTTCACTGCTGATACTTCTGTTTTTGTATCATGGCAATGCGACTGATGCCTCCGGCCAAAATACTTTTTTTTTTCTTTTGTTGCAATTTTGCTTTGTTTTCCCACTATCTGACTGAGAATAAAAACACACACACATTGGCACATTTACAGGACATAGATGTTAATTAGGTGGCTGTTTGCCTGCTGTGTGTTGACAGCAAGTAAACACAGCAGAGGAGCCTTCATGTGTCGACGCTGCTTTCTCCAGGTTCACTCAGTCCTCTGCACGACTCCTCATGGCATTACATCCTCATAGCATTATACTAACAAATGAATAGTTAATCTAGTAATTAACAGCTATTTTGATTGCACTATACGTCTTTGTTTATAAGTTGAAGACTGCCGGTCAACACAATTGAGGAACAAAGGTTGATGCACTTAGTTTGGAGAATGATAGGAAAACATCAAAACAGTTGTCATTGTTTCTTTTGCTTTTATCTCGTTAACATTTAGCAGATAATGTCAGAGTCTGTCAAGAGATGGGAGTTAACTCCACCCATAGAAATGAATGTATATTCGCTTGCCTAGGATTTTTAATATCAAACAAAACAGGATAAGCGTTACTGATGTTTTGAAATTCAGATTCGTTAAGGAATAAAAGGGAAATTCACACTGTTTCATGTTCTGGTCCATCACCTGTCGTGTGTACACATTTCCCGCTGGTGAACATAAAATAAGGAAATAGTTTCATTTAGTAAATAGGTTCAAATTACAGTGTAGTATTTATCAGCAGCGTAGTGCTTCTCTGTGTTTTAGTGCCCGTCTCTGGTTAGGTTTGTAAGACTCTGCGACTCTGTATTGTTTTTCCATTCAGAGTTCTGTGTTGTGACGCTATCTAAATATGCCACATCAGGTACAAGTCTCCCCTCAAGGTTTGGGAGTATATTTTATGAGCTGAGTAGCAGCGAGGTCAGGGTCTTGCTGGCATTTGAGATAAATAGACTGTTAGTCAGTGTTTACACCTGGGTCAGACTGATATATGTCCCCTTCCAGTTAGGAAAGACATAAAGATCTCAATCTCCTATTCATCTTCGTCCAGCAGTCAAACATCACAGCCCATCGCTCCACAGGTATGGAGCAGGAGTTATGGGCTGCAGGTTTGATGTATGCTGAATAGAAAGAGGACACAGAACAAGAGAAAAGATATATTAAGAGCCACAGAGATATCTTGCTCATGTTTGGGCACTGCTTCTTGTCATTTTCAATTTAGGACCATTTGAAATAATCCTACACCCCAGTTGCAAAATCTTTAGAAAAGATCAAATATATTAAGAAAAGTGAATGACACATTAAGATATTGGTGTTTAGTATGTAATAATAAATCTAGTTGAACTAATGCCTTATAGTTACAGCCCAATTTTATGTTGGACTCTAGCAACAAGTACCAAACTTAAGACTTTATGACCCATCTACAAGCTTACATTACAGAGATCACATGTAGCTTTTCACTATAATGTAACCTTGGTTACATTTGTTGTTGACTAGATACTGCATGATTCCAACAGCCTCTAAAGTGTAACTTGGTTCACTTAAATGACGCCTCTGCAGACCAAAATAACTGGCAGCAATCATAATATATCCACCTCTGAAATGATGAACACTGCAGGCATTTCAGGCTGCGTGATGTACTGTGTTTCATTTTCTCCACAGAAGAAAGGCATTTTAAACTACAGAATGTATATTAACATTATACATACAACATATACAACATATATTAACATAACAACAATAGAATTATCAAATTGTCATCCAAATCCATATTAATGAAATATATACATACACATACAAACATATACTACATGAGATTGCAGTCTTACATTCATCCATCTCTTCAGATGACATATTCTAATCTATTCTCTTCTAAACTAGCCTTTACCTGATGTGGAAGATGTGAAAATAGTTAACAGACTCATGAGTGGGTAAACAGTGTGTTTATTCTGCTTTAACTGCATGAAATGATAATATATGACATCATACAGAGACAATAATATCCTTAATTATTACTAATATTATTCCAATTATGAATATGTAAAAGAGAATTAAAAGTTACATTTTAAAACAGTTTAAATGTCATCATCAAGCATCATCTTAACACTTGGTCTTATGCTGTCAGTGATCATAATGATAACATAACTCAGTTACAATTAAAGCAGCACCACGTAGAATTCAGTGTAGCAGAGGCAAAGATTAACCCAGCAGCATCTTTTTCTTGTAAGTTTTAAATGCAAAGATGGTTGTCACTTGGGAAAAAATAAAACCATTAGAATTTTTTGCAGCACTCTGTGGCATTTTGACACCAAAATATTTGTGCACATTTTTGAGATGGTTATGAGGCAGTAGTGAAAGAGTGTTTTGAGCCTCAGCAACACACAAGCATGCACACATGCATCAGTGCCCACACCAATATCAAATTATCCTGTCTGGTAAACACTTTCAGTCCAGACCATTTTGATGTTTGAACCTCAATTCTAATTTGGTCCTGGACTAAATTACCCACAATTACCTCTCCAGGGCTGGTTTAGCACTTTTTTCCCTCTTCATCGTCAGCAGCCCTTGTCACCTCATCCCTGTTTTTTTCTCATTCCGTCTCACTCTCCCTTTCCTTCTGTGTCAGTCTAACTCCTTCTTCCATATGCTCACACACACGCGCGTGCACACACACACACACACACACACACACACACACACACACACACTCACATGCAGGGCAGCTTAGGCGCCCTGAGGAGTAGCTGTCAATCACCCGTCAGGCTCCCAGGTCAATTTGCCAGGCTGCCAAATGTGTCGTATCGGTGTGCTCCCTGGTGTCAAGAGCCCTCATTATAGGCCAAAGGCTAAACCAAGGAAGTGAATGAGGCTTTCCTCTTCATTATTTCCAGTCCCCCATGACCCCCTAACCTCCTTGCGCTCTGTCTGCACCTCAGTGCCGCCATCCCCCATACCTGGCCATAACAACAGGACAACCTTTAACCAACCACACAGGCATAACCCTGTTTCCCTGCAGGCCATGGCCCTACTGCTGACTGTTAATCCACTCATGCCTCTGTCTCCTTCATTCGCTTTCTTTGCTACTTTTCTTTCCTCTCTTACCTCTTTCTCTTTCCCTTCTGAGCGCCCCGAGGAGCTTGTGAAAAGTAAAGTGCTTGACAAGGGCCTCAGAGTAGTATTTTCCTACAATGCACTCTGCATGGTGCCCACTGCTTCCTTTCTCAAAGTGTCAGAGAGATAGGGAACTAACTCGGCGCTTTGTTACACGCTGAACGATCGGCTAGAAACAGGGGGAAGTTTCTGCTCAAGGGATGCCAGATGGGAGAATTTATATGACTGCACCATCACTTGTTGACAAATGTTAGACAATAGTACATGTATTTGACAAAGTACTTATAGATCAAGTTTTGAAACTCAGTATCTCAACTTCCACCTGAGTTTGTTTTTCACTGTATCTGCCTGATCTTTAGAAGAGGCCCGCAGCAGTGTCTCATCGTTGGCCAGGTACCGTGAAGCCAGAATCATATTGGCAGCAGAATTGTTTTACCCCTGATTATTAATTCACAAATCAATTAACTGTCATCGCAGCATCTGTCTGATGAATTGCTTGTAATTAGCCCGTAGGTGTAACAGAGCCGTCCTCCGTTATCTGCCTCCCTGCCCGCCTGCCTGCGTGCAGGCCAGGCTGGCTGATGTGAGCTTAGATGGCTTTCCTGCACATTAGCCTAACACAATTAAACTAATTATTGATTTTTGTTTCGCCTCCGTGCAATTCACAGCTCAGATAGCGCTCTGTCAAATAGGGCCCTGATTTCTGGGTAGATAAAAGGGAATAACTAGGGGTGTCTGGCGATGGCGGTAACTTTAAAGCGCTGTTTATTTTCAGTTTTGTGCCCCACAAGGCTGTTAGGGCAGCAGAGCTCCGTATTATATGGCACATACATACAGAGGAGTAAACAAGGTTATCTGGAGACCTTGATGGCTTCACCTTGCTAACACAAGGGCTCCGGTGTTTGTTTACCAGTCCATCTTATCAGAAATGAAAGTAAATGAATCACCAACAGTGTGTGTATGTGTGTGTGTGTATGAAATATTGTCCTTGGTGCAGGCTTAGTCACATAAGTTACACAGCCTGTGGTCAACACAACAAATAGTATATTTTTATCCTTAAAAAAGTGAAAATTAAAGAAAAAGACAAGGTTTTCTTGAAAAAAAAACACAGACAGCATATATTGATTATTCAACAGTTATTATATAGGATATATAATAACAAACAATTCACAACAGTTAGATATTTCAACATTATGTCAAATAAAAAAAATTTAACTGACAGTGTAGTTCAGTATTGTGTCTTAACAAGTTAATTTAAAACAATTCAGTACATTTAAGAAATCACGATTTATCAGTTCCTATTGATTCCTGCTCATTTTGTACTACTGTCCCTCTGTCTGATGTCCCTTCAGTATATTTCCACTGTAGCAGGACAGCATTTCCATCAAATATTAAACTTTTCAGCAACCAACTTGACTCAAATTAAGCTCATATACCTACATATTACATTTCTGCCCATGACTGGAGTCTCATGACTATGAAATTAGTGATTTATTGAGTACAAGCTACATTTTTTAAAAATAGCTGTCTTAGGAGCATTAGTAGCATTTAGACTTTGAGCAGTCTTGAGGAGTCAAATCCTCACACAGCCACAAGTCCATGATCTTCACTCCCAGAAAAATGATTTAACGTTCGTTCATTTAGCTTTGTTAAAGAAGGACTTTGGAGACAAAGCTTATTTTGAATAATATTAAATCAAACTTAATCTCAACAACATTTTGCAACCTATTCAATATAACTGTACAATTCTATGACAGTCACACTTATTTTGACACTACATCAAAATGACCACTGTGACCAACAGTGTAATCTTATCGTGGGTACGTGTGCCACGGTTGGCACAATTACAAGCAAAGGGCGAGTGTGCATGTGCACCATTTGGCCCCGTGTGTGAGAATGTCAAGTAGCTTAACCCAAGGCCCATTCATCTCTGCCTCCTCCTCCGTTCAGCTCGACACATGCCAGTGTCGGGCTAAACAGCGCTGCATGTAAAGCCTGCCCCTCACGGATAAGCCTCATTCAGCCCAACATATGGTGCTTGACCACAACAGGAGGAGAACAAAACAGGAAGTGTGGCGGGAGAGAGTCAAAGAGTAGAGAGCATTCTTAAAGCGGTTAAGAGGCACGCTAATCCTTCCTCCCCTACCAGGTGCTGAGAGAGCAGATAACCTGGGAGACAATGGCAACGACCAGGCCTCTCCATATGGATCTGAGTGTGTGTGTGTGAATGTGTGTGAAGGCTGCTAAGCGGTGGGGAGATGGCAAGCTGAGTGACTGGCTGGATGTGTGGAGGGAAAGAGGGACTGGCAGGGATAACAAGAGTGAGTGAAAAGGAGGGAGACCTTTGTCTTTGTTTTGTGGGCCTAAACAGGGATTAGAGGCTCGCTGACGTTTTCTGTCAGTAGCCACACTGTGACGGCTGCTTAGAGGGGCCTCAGCTCAATGAAAGTGACCACGGTGAGAGTGACCTGCCCCAGCTTAAAGCCTCGCTGACTGATCTGTGTCTGAGCATCACTGGAATGACCCCTGCATCTGCTGAAGTGCAATGCTTGCATCCTAAAAAATGATTAAACGTTTGTGTGCATGTATCAAAAACAGATTTTGCAACAACAAATAGGGTCTCAAATTCTGACCAAATCTCCAGTGTCAGCCAACGCTAGCCTGAGAAATGCACGTCCAACTGTTTAAAAAAACAATTTTCTCCACTTTAAGAAATTCTGCACAATAGCTTTGAATTTTAAAAGAGCACTTCTTTAGGCAAAGAGACCAACTCCTATCATAAAATAATATGAAACAGAATGTGCACAGCTGAACCTTTTAACAAGAAATGACAGCTCAACAAAAATGCAGAAATTACCTGTTAGGCCAACTTTCAAAAAAAAAAAAAAAAAAAACAGGTCGGTATGATTGTGGCTTCGTAGGGGTTGTCACATTTGATTCATTATAAAACCCTGATAAAAGTTCAGAATAGCAAGTTTCCCCGGTTACCTCACTGCCTACACAAAGGCATTCACGTATCTGGCAGCCCCGACTGTGAATTCTCTGTTTCATGCCTCCACTGCGGGAAAAAACTTTACATCTGTCTGCAGAACTCAGCACTCTACCTTTATAAAAGAAAAAGTCTACCAGGCAGAGACCAAAGAGAATAAGGCCTCTTTGTTTCTTTTGGCTTTTCATATTCATACCTGATTTGCCATCAGCGGTGTCAGATTACAGGCAAATCAGTTTTTTTGCTTTAACCTAGATTTTTATGTAATGCATTTTTTTCCACTAATTTTCTTCTACTTCTGCCTTACCTGCAAACACATCATATCACTCATCTTCCTCTAACTTTTGCTTTGAAAAACTGTCACTGCCAATGGCCTTTTTTTTTTTTTTTTTACTAATTCTATATTTCTTTCATTTTGAGTGTGTTTAAGTGTGTGAACGAATTGCATGTGTGTTTGAAAAGGCACTTGGGCATCTGAGCAGTAGGATGCAGGTGAGAGTCCAGACAAAGGGAAAGATAAAGTGGGATGGAAGAAAATATAGTCAACTGAGATGGCGAAATCTCTGCCATATTTTATCCTCCAAGGAGAGTGTTGTTTATCATACACTTTCCTCTTCTTTAGAGGGAGGGAGGTGATATGGCGATAAAATGCCGTGCCTAGCGAGATAGGACATGACACAAACTTGGCCGCCGCTTGACAGCCTTTCAACTTTCCACCCTCACGCTGGGTGAATGTTTTCTTTCTTTTTCCATTTCAGCATGAAACGTGAGCAACGTTCTCCGCAAAGAGGTTTTACAACAGCAGAACCCGAATCAAGTCCCAGAGATAAGATCAGGAATGTAAGACTCCCTGATAGTGTCCTTTGATGACATACAATCCCTGCTCTTTTCCATATGTTTACAAATGATGTTCTTGCATTGTCTGCTAACGGGACAGGTTATCTACGCGTAGATGTTGTGTGTCGGGCGAACAGCATGCCCATTGTTGTGTAAGTGATGGCTACACAAAAGCTACCTTTCTTTCCTCTGCTTCAGGAAAATTCTGTTTATTTGTTTAACTCAGAGCCACAAAAGATGCCTCTGTGCTCAACATTATGAAACATCTGACATGTGAAACAGCCAACATTAACAGAACTGGAGATACCATCTTTTTTTAATCAAGGCGGGCTTTGTCAGGAGCGTAACGGGGGGGAAAAGGGAAGACTGTCAAATGCCAAGGTCTGGAGGTTTTGGTGGTTAAAGATGTCCTCAGGCCTGTCCTCCGCACACGATGGAGATAATGTTACAATGACCACCTTGTCTGGCCGCTGTGGGAAGAATGGGGCAAAGCAATGTAGCCAAAGAATCGAGCTCCAGATGCCCCGGGGTGTGTACCGGTTTGTACAAACACAAGCCACAAATACGAACTGAGAAGCATCACAGTGCACACTAGTTTAGGAGATGTTGCTGCTCAGGAGAACTAGCCATGGCTTGTTCATGTTCAGTTGAGAAATATCTCATAATGAGGCATGTGTTTACTTGGAGAAAAGAAAAGGAAAAATACTGACGCAAACTGGTGAAAGGGGCGACAAAACCCTTAGCAACTGTCTTCTGGTATAGCTTGTTTTAAAAAAAACACTCTTTTATTCTTTTTCTTTCAAATGAATCAAGTTTCATTTTTCCTCACACAGATTCTCATTCATTCATTCAGTGATTATTACTTCCCCGCTGTAAATTGCTTCACTGACAGTTTGAATGTTTTTGCTTTCATTACAAAGAGTAATTGGCATATTGACTTTTCACTTCATGGAAAATGGTGGTGTTTCTTTCAGTCTGATTGCACTTTTCCATTTGAGACCCTTGATGTTTTGTTTTTTTTTCACTGGGTCTCCTTGTTACCATCCCAAGGAGATGCCCTTCATAAATATTGATGTTGAACCGCTTGCACTACAAGACGCAGTCTCCGTTCCACACCAGGTGTTTGGGAACGTACTTGTGCATCTAAATCCAGACTGTGACTGGTTATGCTGCAGATAGCAAGATGTTCTCTCAGACATCCTTTCTTTTTTCATTGCTCACATAAAGAAAAAAGTGTCTATTCCAGCACGCGGTTGCACTAGCCGAGCACTCCTTCTCGCCCGTTTTGATCTTAGGTGACAAGTGAGGGCTTTTGCAGACGGGAGAAGACGCAGGCCGCGTGGCGTGCAGAGAAGGTGGCTTTGATAGTTGAAATTAATGAGGCTGGATATGTTTGGCTCCGCTCATTATGCCTACACATAGACCCCAAACCCTGGGGGCCCCGGAGCTCTGCTTCTCGTCTTTGTGCCGTGATCTCTCTGTCTCCTGATTTAGAGCCTCCTCCACTCTCTTCTCCTTCTCCCGTTGCTACTTTTTCTGTCTCCATTTTTTTCTCTCTCCACCCACACCTCACCCCCATCTCTCAAACTCTCTCTTTCAGTGGCGTGTGGAGGAGAGAGATAATATAATCAGCCGTGCGTGGTGAGAACAATAAGTGTGTTGTGTCGGGTTGACATGAAGCAGACACCTCTTCAAAGCCACCTTAACATTCCACTTCAGGCCTAACTTCGTGCGGATGGAGGAAGGCAGAGGGGTGGAGCGGCTGAAAACATTTCCCCTCTTTGTCAAAGGAAGCTAGCAGGGCTTGGAGATGAGCGTTTTGTACAGCTCCACAGTTGTCTGTGAGCCTCGCTGTCTTTCCCTGCATGAATTAGTGTTCATAAATGCGTGATCATAATTAATAGTAAGAATTATTTTGGTGTTAGACTTGACTCCTTCAAAGGTGAGACTTAACAAAGGCACCCAGTCTCGCCCGGCGTGTGTGTCTGTGTCTGTGAGTGTGTGTGTTAAGGGGCTGATGGGCTTGAGGTTGGTCCTGAGATAAGGGGAACATCTGTTAGTCTGTCTTTATCTCTGGCAGGGCCCCTGGCACACCGGAGTAAGAAGCCCCATCTAATCAGAGCAGACACAGCGTTGTTGGGGGAGGGGGTAGCATGACTGCCAGCTCTGTGGCCCGTCCTGTCTCAGCCCTGGCACCGGGATGCACACACAAACACACAAAAAGCACTGACACAGACTCGAGATTTTCTGTGGTTGGCATCTTTGCATTTTGTTCCATTTTAGGTGAAATTTTTGGGAGGTTTCTTGCACTGTCTTCCTTATTTTTACAAGGAAACTGTACTAAGAGTGCATGTTCTTTTCCATCAGCAGCCTGCTTCACACTGAACAGTTTTAACTTCACACTAGGAACTGACCAGTATGGTATATAACTACAAATGGTACAGTTCAAGTGCTTTGCTTAAGGGTATATGGAAGGTAACCCTAACCCTGGTGTTAGTTTTTCATTTTCATCACTCCTATATTCACAGCCAGTCTCTAACCAGCTTGTTCCTCAACCCTCTGGGCTAAAACATCCTCAAGCAGCAGCATGAGATGGAGCATAGAGCATGCCTCCACACACCAAACCACACAAGTATTTCACTACTGCTGCCATTTTATGCTCTTTTGCTTTGGTGTTTCCCCCCGTTCACTTTAAGGAGTCCTGACAGTGTCAGCTGGAGCCAGCTTTGAGAAGTCAGAAGAGCACACATGTCGTGCTCTCTGACATGAATTGTCATTGAATTGATATTTACTGCTAGGTTGACTCACTGTGTATCAAGATCGATTTAGGTTTTCTTCCATGTTTTTCCCATCTGGAGCATTTGTTTTGCTCTGGTGATGTGTGTGCGTGTGTGTGCCCCTGCATGTGCCTGTGTGTGCCTGTGTGTCTCAGGGTAACCAGCAGTGACACCAGCCTGCTAGGCTGTATGGATCTGGTCCTTAGGAGGTCTAATGAATCTAGGTGGGCCTTGTCACTGTGCGTCTCCACGCATTGCCCTGCCGATCATGAGAGCCGACAGGTTTATGCAGCTGTGGCGACTCCCTGGGGAAAAGGGATGCAGCAGGAGCCGTCACCCAGGGACACACACACACACACACTTTTTCCATTTGTACAGTCAGACTGATGCACACAAAGTGCTGGTCAAAGAAACATTAATCACTCCCTTCATCACTGCTTAGTAAGCAATGCAACTTGCTCTAAAAGTGTGAAGCAGCCAGACAGCTTGGTAGTAGTTTGAGAGATCGAGATAGATCTAAGATTCATTGTGTCTCACTTAAGAAGATCTAATACATGAGTGCATATTCTCATGTATCTTCTATGCCATCTCATATAGGTTTATATCTGAAAAGAGATTTTACCAATCATGAATAATACAGTCTCTATTTGTTTTTGGTATTGTTATTTTCTACTGGGCCTCTTTGAAGACAATCAGTCCTAGAACACACACACTCAGCAGCAAATGCAGTTGTTTTGTATTCTCCAACATTCAGGCATTCATTTTCATTTTAATAACTGTGAGGAAAAATATTGGCACCAGGAGATACCATCTTTCATTTGCTATAACTGTGAGTCAAAGATTATTATTTTCCCTCTCATCTCTGTAATGAAAATTTATTCCAACTAGAGTGACTTGTATTTATGGGAATTAATTCACATGTGAATGGGCGGCGATGATAGAAACACAAGCTGACATTTGAATTACGTAGCCTGCATAGTTGTGTGAAGGGTAACAGGGAAACAAATGTTTAACTTTTCAGAGAAGGGTGTGGACTGAGTTGGTTTGCTTTTGTTTTAGTTTTTTTATTATTATTATTATTTTTAAT
Source organism: Amniataba percoides (assembly GCA_037176925.1). Taxonomy (NCBI): domain Eukaryota; kingdom Metazoa; phylum Chordata; class Actinopteri; order Centrarchiformes; family Terapontidae; genus Amniataba; species Amniataba percoides. The sequence continues at coordinate 4,028,381 of JBAJHX010000046.1, read as the reverse complement.
TGGCTTGAATTAATGTTTGTTTTGTTTCCACCATCAAGCTGACCATGACTAGACTGAGCTGTGGTCTTGGACTAAATTATGTCTGGAAAATGACTCCTTTTCATTTCCAATTTGATACCAGAAAATGACAAAAGCAGTTGAACCAGCAGAATGGCTCCCACCTGTAGCATACGTCTTTCCTGACATGCTAACACATGGACATTCCCAAATATGGGCTGCTGATTCTTTTCAAAGGTCAAAAGTCACATGCCATACCCCCATAATGACTTAATCAACGCAATTTTCTTTTTTAATCCTTACCATGTCAGCTCACAGAGAGGGAGACCTTTGACTTGTCGACTCCTACACCCCCCCAAAGCTCCACTGCCTTTGTTATGCTGAGTCTTAACATGTGTCACTTCCACCGCTGTGCTGTTTTCCCGGCCTGTTTAGATAAATGCCTATTTGAAGCCCTTCCTGTCAGGAGAAATTATGGCATCACATCTCATGTTGGAGAAAAGCCAGAAGTCTTCTTGTTTACACACACATGTCATTTCAAGACAGCCCCTCCTTCTCCTGGGCAAACAAAAGATCGAGGTGAGCTGAAACTCTTCTTGTGACTCGGGGGAGAAAAAGTTAAGGGTTTAGAGTGTAGGAAAAGGTTATGGCAGGCTTGTCAAAACTGCTGGGTGGAGGGAAAAACTAAACAGGCTGATGCACAGCGTATCCACGTGACTGTGTCTGCCTATAGTACAGGCACATACATAGAAAAATCATTAATAGAAAGTGAATGAGCATCACAATTCCCTAAACAAAAACCCATAGTGATCAGTAAAGAGAAGATTAAATTAAAGGATACATCTCCTGCTGACAGAATCACATTTGTGATTATTTTTAAACTCCTTAAGCATAACTGTTGCTTTTTAGATTGCTTTTGCTTTATGGACCTTTGCTCAAACTTAGTTGGCACTAGCTTGGCAAAATCTGTCTATTTATGTTCATATAACAAATGCTATCTTTCATTGGACTGACTTTGAAGAAGCCTTTTAGCTGTTGACACATCTAGGTTCAGACACACCCTCTCCCTCAGCTTTGCCATACAGGTCTATTGGAAACACAGTAATGCAGCAACAAGGGCCAAACCCCAGCACTTTGAAACCCTCCAAGCTCATACCTCTGGAGGTAGGCAGGCATGGAGGAGATAAGGCTAAGCCTCTACCTCTCCTTTTTCCTTTCCCCCCTCTCCCTCTTTTCCCGCGCTCCCTTACATTTTCCTTTGCAGTGAGCCAGGGGGCATAGATAGCCACAGTTCAGATGTCCTATTGTGAGCCTTTGATGTATCTTCTCATAAAGTTACAGTGGGGAGATCTGTCAGGCATTGCACTGCGTGGTATAACTCTAACAACCTTGAAGCTGCCGTCACGTGTCCGAACTGTAGTGGATGGTCGAGTCGTGCAGGGCTCCTTCACCTGCTTTGAATGTATTGATTAAAATGGATGAAGAATTATCAGTTCTCACACACATGTTTTGAAGAATAATTAAGGCTCGATAGTTGTCGTTAAAAGCAAATATCTTGTAGGTGAGAGCACAGCATGTTTGTTTCAGATGGTGTTCTTTAGTACAAGTACAAGTGTCAACTCCTCCACGTTGTTTCTATGGGAACTCAGGGCTTGTCAACGTATCAAGGTATTTTTGTCTGCTGAGTGAAGAACTTGGCCTCTGGTAGCTATCATCAGTGGCACAGGTGGTAGATTGTAGCCATCAGCTACTCCTGCTCTCACAAGATTTGTTTTTGCTTGTTGAGTTGCCTCCTTACATCTGTTTGTTTTCTTGGTAGAAGTGAAATAAGTCACATCGCATTGTTTGAAATGTTTTTTTTTTATCATTACATGTCTCTTTACCTGTCATGTTCCCTTTTACCTCACTGTCAATAAATGCAGCAACTTCCATCGTGTGTCATATAATTTCCCCCGTCTTGCCAGTGTGTGCCAGTGTGATGCCACATGTGGGGAAAGTGCTGTGTCTTCTCCCTTCAGCTGAGCACAGGGGGGAGTCTTGCACCCCCAATATGTCAGCTCCTAGCAGGGTGCTAAGGACAGTAGTAGGAAGGTAACAACATAACACACTTCAATCCCCCGAAGAGCTACCCTCCTTTCCATAACCAGTCCATATAGCTCCTGGCAAGGAGTGACGCAGAGGGAGGGATGACCTTTGCACAGTTGGAGCTTCTCCCTACCTTTGAGTTCACAGGTAATAGAAACCAGGCCGTCATGGAAGAGCTGCATCATCACTCACCTTTCAGTGAAAACACTCGTACACACCGCTACCAGCATGTTCCTCAACAGTGAGTCAGCCTGTGTATCAAAACAAAATAAGGCAGAGGCTAAATATGAAATGATAATCACTCAGCTCCAGGGCAAACTGTATGTCTTGGTTTTCTGCTTTCTTATGCTGTTTTTTCTTTGTAAATTATGGGTAACGACTGGCAGTTTGTTCATACGGGTAGCATTCACAAGCTGCGAGGCCCCTTGCCAACAGCTCAGTCCGAGAAAATCTCACTATTATCTGTCATGTCCAATATGAATTATTTGAGATTGCCCCCAACATCTGTTGCACATGCTCACCGGTCATAGTATGTTGTGGCCTAAGCCACCCGCAAGTCCCTGTTTGTTGTTTCACATTTATTGAAAACAACAAATAGGGACACATAGAAACTTGTGTCTCTGTTCTTCCTACATGGAGGCTTCCATCGACTGTGATAAGGTGTGTCACAAATACAAGTCAAGTTGTTATTCGCACTTAAAAATGCACAGGCTCACACACACTGATAAATTTGCAAACAACACCAAATTCCAGTGCCCAATAGAGACATACATTATGTATTGCTTTTCTACGTATACATTGTAAACATACATTTTATCAGAACTATCAGGAACTGCATTATGCAGCATGTATAGACACTGTATTTCATATAATAATGTGAAGCAGGTGCACCACACTCACTGTCATGACCTCTAGCATTTATAGAGGAGATGAACAAAAAACATTGGCTACGTGTTCATGCACATCCACGGAATTTACATCTACACACAATTTGCACTTCAGTGGTCTTACACTGCTGTACAGTTTTCACAGACACAATGTGCACTTCAGTGATGCAACTGTGCATCCATACAGTTTTTATCCAAACAATTTCCACTTGTTCACACATGCAGGGTAACAATGTACACTAGCAAAGCACTACATACACACACACACACACACACACCTGACACATCAAGCAGTTGGTGCATGCTCTTTCACAGTCCAGAGTGGCTTCATAGCCTGTGATTTAATGGTCATTTTGTTGGCTGCAATAGCATCCTTTCCCATCCCCTGGTGCCCAGTGGTGAAATAACAGGCTCTGGGCTCATCCACAAAACCCAGAGGACCACACTTGAATCATTGCTACAATTTGAGCTATCAAATCATAATGGGAGGATGAGATTGCCTTTTTTCCTTGGTGTGTGTGTGTGTGTGTGTGTGTATGTGTGGGTGAATCTGTACATGGCGGGTAGCTAAGCAGGTTTATATTCTCTGGGCCCGTAGGCTTGGGTTAATGTGTTTAGATAGCTCACATTTGTTCTCCTATTTCCTAACAGAGGAGAAGATAGTCTTTCTTTGTTGTTTTGGTTTTTCACTTCCCGAGCTCTTAGCTGTTTTAATTGGGAGAAAGTATGAACAGTTTTATTTTTAGCTGATGGCTTGCCTGTAGATCTGCTTCTCACTCGGTTATTGCCTGAAATAAAGTTCTCTTGTGCTTAATGCATTACAGCACGGTGTCTTTGTTTGGTCTACATGATGGAAAATTCAGTGTTTTCAAAAGAGCCACACAAGTGTCATCTAACACTCCATATTCAAAACACCAAATACATTTCTCATGACATCACAGTAAAGACCACCATGACCATTTGTGTTGTGCAGCTGTGTGCATAGTATTTGTCAGATTTCTACTTTGACATTTTAACCTGGCTGCCTGGCCAGCTTGATGTGTGCTTCACCCCCCTGCTGTTATTATGGCCTCAGCTTGTTACGTCATTTTTCTTTGAGTCACAATCACACTACAAGTGACAAGATATCAACGGTGCAGAAAAAGACAGACAAAAGAGAAAAGGGCAGAAAGCAATGGATGATTGCTCTTGGCCCACAGACACTGTTATTACATAGCTGCCTGTGCCACCACAAGAGCAGTGAGGTCAATTTTTCCTCTGTGAATGGAATGTAATTTACCGTCAGCTTTGTAAAGGCAAACCGTGGTCATGGCGGAGAGCGCTCTCTCTTCTGCTCGGGCTAATGATCGCCTTTGAGGAATGGCCGCCGTGCTTTTCACCACAATCCTTATTCCACTCGCATTGATCCCCTGTCTATTTTCACACAGTAATGGATGGCATTGTCCCTCCCTCGCCACTGTTAGTACAAATAATTACGAATCAATATGCACTCAAGGCCCTACATCAGAATATAATTTTAACACATGATTTATTTGCACCAATGCGCTGCAGTCCCTCCCATGTGCAGGAGTCAATGGAGAGCTGCTCTGTGGCCGACTCCCTTTACCTCCACGTGCGATCAATCAAAGCAATCAGCTAAATACACTCAATTGCAGCTGCTGACTGAAAGAAACGACACTGTGTGTATGTGCACTCCAATGGCACCTATACAGGTGTATCTCAGTTATAGGTTACATCCCTAATGGTAGAGACACACAACAACAGACTCATGTTTGTTCACCAAAATGGAATGTCAGGTTTTTGTGTTTTTCCACGGTGGATACACAAAAAACTGTCTGTTCAGTACTTGATAAGAAATTTGGCATATATCCCTGATTTATAGCAATGCCTTGCGGCTCATTGCAGCTAAACCTAAACTTCGTCCAAACTCTGTCTCGAAAACATTTTTACTCTATAAAATTGGCTGTGCAAACCTTTGAACAGCTGCAATAAGGTCTAAGGCTCTCGTAAGCCCTCAAACAGAAATTCTAAACATGACTTGGCAAGGAGTTTATATCAGAATCATCCGTTTGCAGGAGCTCTGCGCTCAGAGGCTAGCACGCTAATCTGTTTGCTCTGTGGCCCTGTCAGGACTGGTGAAATGTCATACAGTGTTCCTCACTCAGACGACGTGTGTGTATGTGTGTGTGCTGGGGCTTGTCATTTGACATTTTGGCAGACAGAAAAGCTGGATCACTTTGAATCAGACTTGGAGCAATCCACCTGCCTGAGCCCTTCGAATTTCAAATCAGCCATCCCGCAGTGCCGCCATCGCTGTCTCACAAAAGTGTGAAAGGTCGCTCAAACCATCCCTCCTCTGCCAATAAGGAGGTTAAACATGTTAGTCATGAGAACAAATCAACGTTCATTAGATTTGACCAGCTGCCCTCTGATCCCCAGTCGCTTGAAGGTTAACTTTTTTGTGTTTTTCTGAGAAATAAAGTGTTGGGGCTGATGCCTAAAAATGCCCAAGCAAAATAAGAATAAATAAGAATAAGATCAGGCAGAAGGTTCTCTGCTAATACAGACAGGACCACAAATGTCTTGTGGTTCATAAATGATACTGATGATTGGTGAGGTAAAAACAGTATTTGAATGAATTATTAAATAATATTGTTTAAATCAATATAAATAAGTAGACACTATAAAACATTACAAAATTGTGTGTTTTACAAAGCTTTTACTGTTGCTGGGCTCAGTAAAAAGTTTATCATGGGCATACGGCTAACATACTCTACAGTAAGAGTAGTCATAGTCATAGTCATGTTATTTCAGGTGGCCGCTGTGTCAGATGAGGTGATGCCGATGTCTTTAATTTCTGTTGTAACTTGTCTGGGACACATTTTAGACTAAATGTTACAACCTTAAAAAGCAAAGCTTATTTCATTATTCATGTCAATGACCATGGCATCTGAAGAGCCACAGAGCATATATGTTCATATTGTCAAACTTGTACTGTGACAAACTGTATGGTACACATTACAATGGGATGAAATGACAAAATACATCTTCCCCTAAAATTAATTTTCATCACACCCAACACCTCTTGGCTCGGGTCATTAATGGGCTGATATTGTGCAGTCTGCTCTACCTCTTATACAAACACTCTTAAATGTTCAGCAATTGATGTTGAAGTCTTTTATGGTGAGACCGAAATGTGCCGCTGGCAAGTGTTGATGTTTTGAGCATTGACTGACTTCAGTCTCTCCAGGGTACAATCCAGCAGACACAATCAGGAAGAGGTGATGACAACAGAGGACCTACATGAACTCCATCTCACACACACATACACATATCCCCTAAAGGCAGTACCACACACTCACAAGCACACACTGGACGTACACTTGGAGCAGGGAGTCCTTATGTACTGTGGACAGACTGGGCCTTTGTCAGAGACACAAAGAATGTGTAAGTGTGACTGTGTGACTGTGTGTGTGTGTGTGTGTGTGTGTGTGTGTGTGTGTGTGTGTGTGTGTGTGTGTGTGTATTAGCAGACAGAAAGTGGGGCAGCCAGCTGGTGGGGGTCACGTCAGGTCCTGGATGTTCTTCCCGTGTCAGACACACACCCACCAACGCTCTCACACACAGAGGGAAAAGAAATCTCACTTACACATTTCCTCTTGTAAGACGGTCTGTGATGCTGCCCATTTCAGCAGGATTACAGTCTTTTATTCATAGGAGATGAAACAAAAACAAATATGGCACCAGCAGCACCCGACAGATGGAGGTCACGCGCTCTGAGAAGTAATTTTGTGCAATAGATTTTAGAATGAACATGCTCATGCACGCACACACGTCTATCCACACTCGCACATTTCTGAGCTTTAGCGCGGTGTCTCGTCAATGGAGGCATTTGAGCGGTTTTTGGATTCTCTTTGATGGCTCTTTCCTCCTGCTGAGACACCAAGTCACCCCCTTTCTCTGTCTCACATTTTTTCCCTTTGCACACACACACACACGATCCATCCTGTATATACTGATGAGACAGTGTGGCTATCAGAAAGAAAGGAGTCATTTTCATCTTTTCTGGGGGATGTAATGGCAAAGAGAAGGTCAGTGTTCCCATTGTCTCCTGCAGCAAAGCTAGTCTGTCTTTCACTGGCATCCACATACACACATACACACACACACACACACACAGACAGAAACACACACAGGGAAAAGATCACAGTCTTGGCAAAGCAAGAGAGACACAAGAAAGCCCGGCATACAGTCTCTGGGGCTGGGAGTACATGAAACAGGCCTAGACTGTTAAGACTCTTTAATGTTTTATGTGAAAAGTGACAAACAAGTGGCTTGCATTGTAGTTTTTCACTTTGAAATCTGAGCAGTGTTTATGATACATGGCTCAGTTTTTCTCTTTTTTTTTTCTTTCAAGGTGACATTAAATCCCAGTTATCACAAATTCTCTCCACCTTGCCACCTCTTCATTACTGATGGACCTCTCACAGAGATGCCTCTAATTAAAAGTGGACTTTGTCAGCTTTCCCGGTTGGATGGAGCCTCGGCTTTGGCTCCACACCTGCCAACACAGGACAATCCAATCCGTCGCTTCTTGTTCTGAAGCCGATACCTGACTAGCACTGAGCTAATGAACACTATGGAGTAGCAGGGGGGCACTTTACTTTCCTGCTTCTTTTTATTTCTGCCTTTTTATTCACTTCATTCGTGTAAATCATGATGCACCTTACCAGCGGTGGCTTTGTACCTTGACGAAGGGGGCAGATTTAAATAACTCAAAGCGCCTTCGCTCAGACCTAATCCCCAACCCCACTCTAATCAACCCCACTGTTCCCTTCTTTGCTTCTTAACATTTTCGCTGCGATGGAGTGAAGCAAGGCCAGATAGAGGCATTTAAATGTAAGTGCTGGCAGGCTAATCTCTTCAAATCCACCCGCTGTTGCTTTCATCACTCCGCCGAGGTGCACGTTGTTTTCTTTTCTTTCAGGTCATTCCCTTTGATACTACAAGCCAGAAAGTGATTTCTCGCAATGTGAAAGACCACAATTTGCTCCAATATCAGCACCGAAATTGCTTAACCCGCTATGAAACACCTCAGGCTGGAAAGTATAGGATGTGGATCTACTTTGTTATGTATCAAACAGCGGACAAGCTCTGACAGGCCAAAGTCGATAAAGACATGATATGTTCATTGGTCTATGGAGCTATGTAATAATCCCCCCTCACTTTTTCTCCAATCGTGGCATTTACCTCATTATTTATCTATCTGGTGGAAACGTTGCCGAGATCCGGAGAAGATAAGTGAGATCATTTCTCCTGGCATGGATATGATATTTTCTCACCCCCCTCCCGCTTCATTCTTTGGAGCTTGAGCCCTGAAGCGAAACGACACAAGAAAATACAGCTTTCCAAAGTGATTTGAGCACCCAGAGCTCCAGTGACATTCAGTAAGGATAAAAATCTTTGGGGAGGAATCAGCAGCATCCCTAGCAGCCTTAGCGTTTCACCACAGGGAGAGAAAGCAATAAAAGTGCAGAGATAAGATGAGCTGATGGTGCAGACAGTTTTGCCGCTAATGATGCCTTCAGTGTTTTTGTTGTATGTATCGCCTGCCATCATCCATAGCTTTTTATTGTATGCTGGCTTTTGTGTCATTGCTGGGAGTTAAGGTGGCTGCTTCATATATGTATGGCTGCATGTTTGCAAGTAAACTAGGAGTTACTGTGCGAATACGTCAGTCGTCTAAGGAGTATTTCACATGCATGGGTAGTATTCCACACAGATGATGACTGAAATCTTGAATCCGCTCACAGACTACATGCTATACTTTGCTTTTCCACTGAGGGCTCCTCGTCTTTCCCCCTTTTGTCTTGGGACTTGTGCATCCCCCTCCTGCCTCTCCTTTGGACTCCTTCCACTGGGGTTGGGAGGGGTGGGGTGGGACTTCAGAGCAAAGACATCTTTCTCACAGGGCTTTTTCCACATCGAGTGAACACATCCATTGTTAGAGGGGCTAAATCCGCCAACGTTTCCCCTCTTCCTGCCCAGGCTTTGAAGCTCTGCACTTGTCTTGTCTGTCCATCCATCTTTCAGCGTATCCGACAGAGTTTATGACACAGATGCTCCAGCAGTTGGAAGGCTGGAACATCTGTGGATCATTCCTGGTTGGACCCTGGTGTCCTCAGCTCCAGTGTGCACCAGGAACTGATTAGAGGAAGGTGAGAAGGTGAAAGTAGCAGGTTTTAAAGGCTGGTGCCAACTTTATTAAACCTGCGGTATTTGAGGACTCTCTTTGAACAATGTTTATTTATGGGAACCAATCAGCAGGTCAGATTAAAAAAAATATCTTTCAAATTGACAACTTGCCATTTCTCTTTCACCGAACATCACACCTGTCTCCAGCCAGATGGTGTGCAACTAAAAGAGAAATACTTAGAGAAGGTGGAAAGAAAACATGTTGATGGAGGAGGCTGTAGCGAAAAATGAAACTGTGGGTCACCGAGCAAAAATAACCTGGCTCACAACACAGTGCATCACCTGGCAAACGATAAAGCACACATTCCTGGACCACTTTTAAACCTGAGCGCCATCTTTCTGCTGTTAACCTTGCAATCATTGTGTCAAAAAACAAAAGATAAAATGACTGCCATTGTGATGGCTGAGCAAAGATAGCCCTGCTGTAAAAATCCTGCCTTAAAGTATTATTAGCCTCTGGCCAGTGTTTTGGTATCTGATAAGGCTTTAAACTCAGACTGTTAAAGTTCCTCAAACTGAACTTCCTGTATTATATTTCATTGTCTCTTGAGTACCTGAAGCAACATGCCTCCATTGCAGCCTGTTACGTTTTACAAAGCAGAGCTGTTTTTGGTCTGAATTCTTAGTTTTATGTACTTAAGAAACAGCAAATATCAGGAGATTCTGCAAGTGTGTGTTTATGTGTGTCCGAAGGTTGTATTCTCCCTCTCCCTTAACTGGATGTACAAAATCAATACGTGCAAACTGTACGTATGAGTCATATTTCCATGTGGACAACAAACTATTGGAGAAAGGTTGGGGGTTCTGTGAGTCTCAGTATCACAGAAATGAACATCTTAAGGAAGATGGCTAAAGGAGCCTTTTTTCAGAGTTATACTCAATCCAAAATCGTGTGCAGCTGGATGGTGGCTCTTATGTTCACAAATTTAATCAAATATCAAAAAGAAACTTCTAAAAACAGCTTCTGAAGATGTATTCACTGTTTTGCTATGACTGCTAAAATATGGGACTTTGACTGTATTTGAGGGCTCAATAATCTGCTTCATAATAGAATCACAAAGTAAAATGTAAAAGCCCTTTTAAAACAATTCAAGCACTTTGTTTAAAAATCAGTTTAATCATCGTTTTGAGAGTCGTTTAAGACTGACTAACGAAAGAGAATTGTTAAATGGAACATTTAATACTTACAATTTTTTAATTGCATCATTTAAATGCAAATTTATTTAATCACTTTGTGAATTGTTTTTAAATGTATCCTGTTTAAAATGTATTATGATTAACCTCTGAAAAAGTCTAGAATTAAACTGCCGACATCCACCATCTTTTAATATTACCTCAACCTGATGCAACTATGCTTTGCCTTGTATATTTTATGTCCTTTAGCCCATTTAGTGCAAGGTTTAAATCACATTTCTGCACAATTCAAACAGAGGTTAAGGCCCATACTTGTCAGTTACACCATATTGAATCAACGGCAAGATTTATAGACTCTCTATCAGCTCTCGCAGAAGCAGACAAGCTAATATACAGCGTATGAGGCAGCATGGGACCAACCTCTTAGTGGTCTCCTTTTGTGTGGGACCTCCCTCCACGGTATCTCCCCCAGCACTTCAGAGGACCCCCCTTTCACCATCAGCACACAAAGAGGAGACAGAGTTGGCCCGGGTAATTGGGATAATAATTATTTCTGCATTTAGTGCCAGCTGGGTGCCTGAGAAGGTCAGGGAACAGCATGAGGACAGGCTTATCACCATGTTGGTGCTGGCTTCCATATGGCAGCAGACAATAGGAAAGGGCCTTGGCCCCGGACACAGCAGCATGGCACAGGACAAGTCCCGCAGACAAAACACAACAACACACTGAGGCAGCACTAACCACGGTAGGTCTCAGAACTGCCACACAGGCTGACTGGCTGAATGACTGGCTGCACAGCGGTGGACTGACAATAAAGGGTAGTGCAGAGAGATGGGAGCAGGAAAGGAGCAGAAAGAGGTGGAGGGAATGGAAAGAGGGCAAGAGAGAGAAATGCAGCACAGGAGTATAAAAAATAGCTGTTTCTATAAAGTTATAATCATGAACTTACTGCCTTTAAATCCTTGTCTCATTCAGGACAAAATAGGTCTGTTTCAGCCCGAATAGAAGCAATGTAAAAGCCTTTCGTAATTTATGAAGAGGACTTTGACCTCCCTATTGAAACTCTACCTTTATGCATTAGCCTGGTAAAGGCTTGAGGCTTGATGAAAAGATGTGAACAGTGAGAGGTTAAAAGTCTCCTTTCTTTTCTCCCCATTCTCCAGCTCCTTATTCAGCTGCCCCCTTCGACCTCACCGTTCACTGGGTTACCATGGCACCAAAACCCCCGTAGCAACCCGGCCTGAGCTTCATAAATCAGATTTTTACTGTGTAGTGCTCCTTTTAATCTCCATCCACTGACGGCTTTATTTGATTTCTTCTCTTTGGAGGGCTTTCAGTGGTCAGTCTATCGTGAAAAGAATGCCGGGGTGTGTATATGCGTGTGTATGTGTTTATATGCAAGTGCACAAGCGTGAGAAAAGGCCTATAGAAAACCAACATTGTCTAAGGCTCCTTTGAGCCCCCTGCAAGCATTTCTTTCAGTTTGAGTTTCCAAGTGTCCCCATCCCTGCATGGTGACTTTGAGATGGAGGTTCAGCAAGAATCATCAGCGTTTTTAATGACGAGTCGTTAATCCCCTACCGGGCTGCAATCATACTTCACTTTCATGTCCAAATGAGATGGGGAGTCCATTTTTCTCCCCTCTTCTCATGTGTTTTTTTCTTTTTAAATGTGACTTAATTTAATTAAAAGGGAACTTGGCAGTGTCCAGCCAGATCTATTACTTATTCATAAAGTGACTTTTGTTTCCATGCGACCTGTTAATCAGAGCAACGCTGTAAAGAAGACGAGCCAACAAAACCGCCTCCCAGTGCTACCGTCAAACTTTAAAACGCCTCACAAGTCTAGGTCGCAGTCTTGTCTCAGAGTCCATCACCCAAACAAACAGCCGAGGTGAGAGGACGACCCTGATAAGACAGAGATGAGCTCAGGTGAGAGAGAAAACTGGTTAAAGCATCTGATCTGGGTGACATGCTGCTCCTAGAGCCATTTTAGTAACCGTTCCATTGATCTGCAAGTAAATGGATGAGATGGCTCTGTAATAGCAGGGACCTCTGTCTCTCAACAACAGCTGTCCATCTCATATGTTGTGAGCTGTGATCGATGACATGGCTGTGTGAAATCAGATGCTGGGCTCAGGTAGTCGTGAGTGTGCCTGAGAGAGCACATGTCCTCATAGGCAAACCCATCTATGTACATAGTATTCACGATCCCAATAAACTTTCAAAAAAGTTCAACTTAATTCTTATCAGATAGCTGCCAATGTGTGCAGATGAGAGAAGGGGTGTAAATGGTTGAGACTAGTGTTCCAACCAATTGTAATGTAATTTTAGACATATGAGGAAGGGTCTGACAAAGAAGGAAGAAAGCAAATAATGTAAGTTTAAAATTTAGGAAAAACATTATTTGGTTTCTTGTTGAGAGTGAAATTTGTAGATCACATCTTTTATTGCATTTTTCCATTAGATAAAAAGCTACACCCAGCAGCTAATTAGCTTAGCTCAGAATAAGTACTTAAAGCAGGATTAAACATCTAGCAACAGGTTAAAAAAAAGGTTTATTTGAACTTTTCAGATCACTTACTGGAGACTGCCGCTCATGTTCTTTTTATTTTACCACTTATCTGTGTGATCAAGCTTCACTCTGTGGAGACCACGGAACTGCGTGCATGAGCCTAATTGTCAAAAGTTTTATGTTTTTGTGTTTTATGTATGTGTTTGTGTCACTCTGAGAGTGCATTTCTATCCATACGCTTCCTGTCTGCACATGGGGGAGAGTGTATTACTATGTGTTAGACAAGAGGAGAAATAAGAGGCAGTCTGTCTATATGGTGATCACGACAACGATGGTGACAGTCTCCTCCAGTTTTCTCCCTCTCTCCTTCTGTCTGTCTGGGCTGCTGAGGAGCAGAGTAAAGGTCCAGAGTTCATTATCAGAGATTTTCCTCTTGAAGGGGCACAGCGACCAGAGCATGTTGCGAGCTCTCATAACTCCCAACGCTGTCACATAATCTTTGTCAACTTACATCCTAGACACAGGGACCTGACTTGTCTGGAGTGGTCCTGTCTTCTGTATCTATTCCATTTCAACACAGGAAATTAATCTGAAAGCGCCTATAGAGAAATCGCCATTTCAGGCCATTAGCACTTGTCGTGCACAGGCGCCATTACTGAAATAACCCAGGCAGTGGAGAATATTGGACTTACTGGAGCAGTAACCAATTCATGCTACATAAGTTTGGAAATCACCCGCTCATGGAATATCGTAATGGCCTTGCCGTAATGGCATGGCCGTGCAAATATGGACATATGCTAAGGAAAACTATTCAAACCTGCCAGAAATGAATCGACTAGGTTTCACTTCTTAAACAGCCTGAAGAAATATTATAATGCGCATAGTGACCATTTAAGAGCAGAAAAACTTCACATCATCTGTCTTTCATAAGATGAATTCATGGTGGGCCACACACACACACAAGCACATAAACATGCACATATGAAGTCGCAGACGAGGAATGAAATAAATCTGTGTAACAGTTTTATGACATATCTTTATAGGATGTGATAGAATTTAAAGGGTTTTCCAATTGATTCCTGAGTAAATGTTGACATTTTGCCATTCCTCTACACAAATCTGCTGAATGACGACCGTTAGTCAGCTGTTTTATTTGATCAGATGAACAGATTTCTTTATACTCAGAGGTAAAGCCAGTGCATTCTTGGTTGTGTGCAGATAACATGTTCTTTCAATCACTACAAAATTCTCTAATCTAAGATCTAAAAGTGACTGGTCCCTCCTGTTACCCAAGTTAAGTCAACTTTTAGAAGCCAAATAGAATTTTCTTCTTTTTTGGTCCCATTCTTGGCACAGCAGCCACACCCTGCTTTGGAGATTGGCATTCTGTGAGCTCCAGCCAATTGGCAACCACTGTTTACTGCTACCAGCTGCTTTTGCTCATTGAAGTTGTTGCCTCTCTTTTACACATCAATCCACTTTCTCTCGCTTCTCTCCTCTCTCATTAATCTTTACAAGATCCCAGAGTACGGCATAAGTTAAGCTTTGCCATATTAACTGGCCTTTGAGGCCTGTTAAAGCTATTTTTGATAAGGCCTTGGTTTTGATTAGCCCATGAGAAAAGTGGAAATACCACTTGTTGAGCTAATTTCATTGTTTTTCTCATTAAAATCTCTCCTGGTAGTGACTGAGTGAATGTGGATGGGGCGCATGCAGATGGCAGACAGACAGTCTCTTGTGATGTTAGGTGTTTTTGGCAAAAGATAGGCAGGACTGCAATCCATCTCTGGTCATGTTGAAGATTTTAATTTTAAGTCTCTTTCATGCTGTCTCTCCCATTTGACCCAATGGCATCCTTCAGACACTTTTGTGCCGTCAGAACACCGTCGTTGCCGTTTCAAAAAGCCTGCTCTCGTGTCCTTCTCCCTGTCTCACCTTGCCAATCCTTTGGTGGAAAAAGAACGGGAGGGGTAGGACTGTTTAAAGGTGATAATGGTCTTTAATCTGCACCAATGATGATTTATCAGCTCATGGCCAGCCTCCTGCACTGACTTTAAAACATGAAATAGAAACTATTACCTATTGCCGGCTCATCGCTCACTCTTTAGAATTTCTGAAGGTGGTTGGAAGAAAAAGATTGAGGGGGAAAGGGAGGAGGCTGGGGAGGATTCATCTCCCTCTTTTTTTTCCTTTGCAAAGCCACCAGAGCTCCAATCCAATTTGCCAGGCATGTGGAGTTATCCTTAAGCCTGTCAAATGCACTGACAAGGAAAGCTGTCACTTCTCATATGGTCATATGGTCACAATCAGCACTCAAGTTATTTATAGGTCTCATCCTTCGCACATTCACAACTGCAAGGACCCACATAACAAGACACCTCACCCAACTCAAAGAGCTTAAGAGAGCCAATTTACTCATTTAGTATCACCTCTTTACTGTCTTTAAAGCTGCTAACTACATTTGATCACAGCGCACATGGCTGATGGGAAGTGTGTGTTTTAATGGATCCATCTTCTGTGCAGTGGTTTCGGTTCTTTAGCTGCCCACGGCAATTCACAGGAACTCACCCCAGGGGATATGAAGGGAACAAAGATGTAAAATAAACTAATTTTCTCTTGATAGTCTCATTTTCTGCAGTTATTCTATTATAGTGTAGTAATTTGATAATTATATATTCAGGTAAGTATTCTACACATAGCCGCTTTAAATTAAACGGTAAAGTTTATGATAAATAATGGGATATTAGCTTGCACTTAGTGTGGGGGAAAGCTAATTAAATGTGCTTCAGATACTCCTGCCTCCACTTGGACTGTAGCCACACAGTTCTCAGCTACCAACACTGCAATTATTGCTTCATTGCCATTGGCCTGTGTGTGAGTGTGTGTCTTTTGTCGTACCTTTAGGACATGTGTTAACTCAGCAGGTTGAGCATTACCAAAGACCTCTATTGTTCTAAGCTCTATTGAGAGTTCTCCAAACACTGGCCCATAATTAAAGGGCTCACTCCTACTTAATGCTTTTGTCTCCACCCCTTCCCACCCCAACCCCCTGCCATGCTTGAGGTTACGGTTAATGAGCATTTTGTGTATGTGGGTGCACATATGTGTGTACGCAGGCAGACGTATTGACAGTGTCTTAATCTTGTTTCGACTCACTGGTGCATTCATTCACACATCAGCCACCACAGTCGCCATCTGTGGGCGAACCCATGACGGCTTGGTCTCTTTTATTAGCACTGGGGGCTAATCCTCTGTGGCTTGTCTGGGACCTCTGGGGTACCATCACGTGTCTCCCCTGTCACCCATTCCTTAAACCACCTGAAGGTGACAGTGTTTTGTCATCATTGCCTCTCAGCTCCCTTCACTTAAAGTGCACTTTAAACCCCCGATGCTAAAGTGAGCCACCTAAGCAGGCCTGAATAATTCTCTCATTCGGAGCTGCTGCTGAGTGCTTTGCTGTGTCACATTTGAAATGTGGCTCCTTATAGAGTTTTTGCCGATACACATGTGTCTTTGCCAAAGGGAGGGACTTCTGGGATGAAATAGGAGACAGAGAGGAGAGAGTTTTATGAGCACTGCTATCTTTCTTTTCTTCTCTCTCTCTTCCCATCCCTGTGATATGCACTCCAAGTTTCTCTCATGAAGTTGCAGTTTCCTTTTGTGAAATTGCAGACAGGGGTTCCTCTCAGTGTAGGCAGTTAATTAGATAGATTTCTGTTATTGAGGACACAGCCTCTGCTTCTGTACACATTTTCTGTCTTTCTGCTCCGCTCTCACAGTGCTCCTCTCACTCTCTTTACAGCTCTGATTTTTCCCTGACTCAGAAGGAGTTTAGTGAGAGGATTAGAGGAGATTACACTGTGATCTGGTATATGATAACAGCTCATATTTGGGGAGGGTCTCTTATAGTCACCTACAGAGAAAGAAAGAAAGAAAGAAAGAAAGAAAGAAAGAAAGAAAGAAAGAAAGAAAGAAAGAAAGAAAGAAAGAAA
>JBAJHX010000046.1:3999639-4011417 GCA_037176925.1 Amniataba percoides | reverse complement strand
AAAGAAAGAAAGAAAGAAAGAAAGAAAGAAAGAAAGAAAGAAAGAAAGAAAGAAAGAAAGAAAGAAAGAAAGAAAAACTTGAATGTGAAATGTTTACAATTTGGCCTCATGACAGAGTCGTCCTTATTATCTGTTGAAAGGTATAGAGAATTTATGTGCTCAGTGAAGCCCCAATACCATCTTAACGTACACTGGTTCACATCCCTGTGGCTGAGAAGATACAACAGGACAGGACTGATGTTGGTTTAAAGACACTGTCTTTAGCTGCTATCTTTCCTGTTAGGGTGGGTGAGTGGGGGTTGTTTTTGCATAAGCATGTGTGTGCACTGGGAACGCAGCCATGGCCGCTATCTTGTAGACTAAAAGCCTGTCACAGCTGACCTCATAGCTTTCTGTTGTGCCGAACATGGACAGTTATGGCCCTCTAAATCTCCAGGGAGGACGAAGACACTCTAAGACCATCTTTGGCCTCACTGCAATGTCACAAGATCAGCTTTTGCAATATACGCATATGAGAAAGAATTCAAACAAGGTCTTGTTTGGCGTTGCACCATATGTTAACCATGGCATTTTCTCACAGGGGTCTGAGCTTATTCATTTGAACCGATTGACATTAAAAGATATAATTACACTTGACCAATTCTGCACCGATGGCCTCTTCCATGCCTTGATTATTGACTGCCAGTGCTCCTTATTAGCATGTCGGTCACAGGGGAAGTGGTGGCCCGCGGTCATGATTATAATTGAGATCATAATCACAGCCAATGAGTTTGTGCGGGTGTCTTTGGGTTTATGGTCGTCATGGTGGTGGATTGGGGGGCAGGGGGCTTCCAGCTGTCACAGGGGCTTTTGATTGATTGATGTCTGATGCAAGATGACTGATGCGCACTCACATTAAGCCGAGTGACGTCCATGCTGAGGCTCGTTGCGGCTTTAGCAGTTTAAGGCAGCGTTACGGCTTCATTAAGGCAGAGAGCCACCACGGCCATAGATCATGGTGGTGACAGGCCAACATTATGTCTGGCTGGGTTGATAATGATGTCATGAATGTGAGGGTCACAGGTTGAAGGGGCATTAACATATGTAAGGCTCCTGGAGGTTGATGGGAGATAGCAGTAATGGCATGATTTCCTCCTCACTGATTTGACTTTGTGACTTTATGAACTGGTACCTCTGCATTGTAAACATGGAGAACAAGTGGGTTTGATGTTTCACATGCATGAAGGTTGAGATAATAAAGTATAACCATTTCTAAATAAGTTACATAACAACTCCCAGATTATTGTTCTCTATAAAAAAAAAAGTAAAGTTCTGGTTAGAGCTGAACTATCTGACATGGAAATCACTTTTTGCTGCTTTTGATTCATTCTTGTCATTATGTTTATGGATTGGAGACAAATCATTTTAAGCGTTATTATGTTGACATTTATTCATCTTTTTAACTCTGATTCTCTCATTTTCGTCCTTCTGTTCTTCTTTTTTTGTTTCCCCCATCTGTTAGTATCTGCCAACCTCTTGACCCTCACATTGATTGTTACACAACATTGATAGATTAAATTGAAACGATGCTGCCAGCCTCATCTTCTTTTTTTCTCTGTCCGCTTGGCCATTACTAAAGGTCGCAACCCCCGACCTCCTCCTACTTCCCTCCCTCTGGCTCTCAGAACAGGGCTCCGAGACTTAATCCAGTAATGGAGGAGATAGCAGAGTAGCCAGTACAAGACGCCAGGGGATGGCAGGGAGGGGAAAGGGGCTAAAGCTCCACTTCTCCCCTTCCATTCCCCTTCCACTCATTTTCTCCTGTACCTCCATCCATTCCGTAAAAGTACCCCCCCCCCTTTTTTTTTCACTTAAAGCAGGGACCAGCTGCGCCAGGAGCAAAAAAATCATTGGAATCCATCTTTTTAATTCTGCTTTATTACACCCACTATCAATATTGTTATTGTTTAAAGTGGCCTGGGCTGTAGCCGTGCTCTGACTGACGGGCATCCCACAGTGCCTCTCTCGTTAATTATGTATAGAGGAAGTAGCGGCGACACAGGGGGTCGTGGTGGAGAAGACTTGGGGGCTGTTTGTGTATGGGACGGTGAGGAGAGCTACGGAGAGCTGGTGTGAATTATTTACCGTCGGCCCGTGGCTCGCCCGCTGAGCATCAGGCACTGACATTTGGAAAGGGAGCGATTGTCTGCATTCAGCACAGTGTGATGTCGCGCTGAAGTAAATGAGATACTTTACAGGTGCAGGCCTTCCAGACTAAACCTGGGGGACCTCAGTACAATAGTAAAAGACAGGATATCTGCTTGACTTGTAAGACGCTAAATGGGGATTTTAAAAAATAGATACACGTGAGCAGAAACAATCCAATCCCACTGAAAATGATAGACCAGATGTCAAATGATATATTTCTGAATGCATATGTGATATATGGCCAATCCACCGGCACTGTTTGGGCCCATTTGAAATCCAATATTAGCCTTTCATTATAGGTAGCTAGTGAGAGTGTGTCACTCTGGCAACGTGCTAGAATAGCAAACAAGGAAGAGTGGGTCAGCTGCATGTGAATATTTGCATCTGGAGTGGATTCATCTGCTCATTCACATGCGGATGTCTTTGCATATATTTGCATTAAAGGACCATTCCAGAGTTTTAATCCATTTAGTGCATTTGTATACACGGTTAACCATGTTCCAAAGCATACTGTAGATTGTTTTTTTGTATTTTTCCTTCCCCGCAGGCAACCACTGGGTTTCATTCATCAAAGAATGGTATTAACATCAACTTGCAGAGACCAGATGGTGAACTCTCAGTATGCTGTAAATGCACAGTAAACAGCACATTTGCTTTTATTTTAGTCAGAGTTATAGTTGTTGTCACATGGTAATGTAGTTGCAAAGATTTTGGGTGGATATGTTGAAGTGGTGGTGAGAAGCTCAGACGCCCACAAGTCAACTGCTGCCCTTTAATTATTTCCTAATATGACCCATAATGATTTCTCTTCAGTTTCAAGTCTGTGACTTTCAAATTCAGCATACAGAAATGTTTGCCTGCAGGTTTGAAAATGGAAAACACTATGTTGTATTTTGGAAAAAAGCTAGTAAATAATTCACAATTCATATTTTTCTAATTATCTATGATTGGCCATAGACAAACTCTTGTGCAATCATTGTAAACACAGGAATATGTTTCTTTTGATATATGAAGTACATGCAGTCACTGTCATATGCAAGTCCGTGAAGGGCAATTTACCACCACTTGAAATCTGAGATGTCACAGGGTTTGATGGGAGCCGACATCACCAACTTTTTCATGTGAGTAATATTTCCATCCCATTGCCTGGTTTTTAGCAGGGGCTCACCCCAGCACCCGTCTTTGAATTGTTTCCCTGAAGTCTGTTTTCCTGCTACCGTACTGAGGCTCTGTTACACTGTGCTTGAAAAACTTCTGCTTCTCTAATAAGCTGCCTGTGGGCATTTCAGCACACAAGAGCAGCTGAAGGATGAGGCAGTTTCAGAATGCAAAGTTAAAAAGTAAGTCAAGTAGGAAGGGGGATTTGGCAGGAGGTTGCAGGGTCACACAGCTGTGTGATGAGCTCAGCTGGACCTGGCTGGGCAGGTTGGAGATAGTAAGACTTTTTTCTGTGGGACCATGACTGTGGCAGTACACCAAGAGAAACACTGGGACAAGCAACCCCCCCGTCACTTTTTACACTCCATAGTTCCAAATCTTGAATGAATTGGATTCGTTTAGCACGTTGTCAAACTTCAGACATGGCATCTATTTTACAAAAAGCACTTGAGGCAGCCACACTTGGCTGCAAAAACCTGTCTCAAGATCCACTCGGCTCCTTCTTGTCTAAGTGCTGATGATCGTCTAGCTGATGATTCGGCCAAATTCTCCTGCCCTCTCTGGGTTTTGGAGTGCTACTCAGAAGAGAAACCTGCAAAGGTGACTTGTCAGACCAGCCTCTCTGGGCATCTATTTGAGGTCACCTAATGCAAAACACAGCAACCAATTTCATATTTCACGGCCAACCTATACTTAGACCAAATATTTTGGTGTCAGGGTCCATAAAGGAAGCCAAAGTCATATAACCCCAGCTCACTTCTCTTCTTGCCTGTTAGTGTCAAGCTAGCTGATATAAAAGCTGTCTTTAACGCCTGATGGGCTCATAAAAGCTGAGCTAACCTGTTTAGATGGATACTTTAGCCTATGGCCTTCACACCTTATTTAAGACTTCACTCTTCTTAGCCTGAAGAGGAATGTTGACTCATCAGATTCCTCCGTGCAACTCAAACAGCCGCAACACTGCATAATACAGAGTTAGATATGAAGAGTTGGTATTTGAGTGGGATATTCACTCTGTGCTGTCACATGTGTGTTTCTATACGCTTCTTTGAAAGAAAAGATTTACTGTATTAGGGTTTTGGAGCATGATGGAGCAGGAAATGACATTTTGTGTTGTGCTTGGAACTTTTGGGCACTTGATGAGTCTTTAATCATCAGAATGGACTGCAGCTTTGTCTCATTACGAAGAGGCATTGCCCTGAACTTACTATGAAGTGTAGGCATGCATGTGTGAGCACGTGTTTTTGCCCGTGTAAATATATTATGCAGTCCCAACCATACTCCACGTCTCTCTCTCCCTCAGAGTGAGCAAGTGCCTCTGAATCAATGGATTGGGATTATGGGCCTTAACTTCAAAGTTCATCTCTTTCTTCTTGGAGAACACAGCTGTCAGTCAGATGCTGGCTGGCTCCTTTCTTCCCAGAAAATGACTTATAGAAAAGTTGCCAGCTATTGAGGGCAAGAAAGTTTCAGAGTTTGTCATCCATATACATTTTTGGCTATACCAGTATAGTAGTGCCAAACATACCATATTAATGTGCTTGCTCCCTTTAATAATGTGTTTTTGTGCTATATGGAAACCTCCCTACATCTCAGGGTATAATGAATCCAAAAAAAGGTCACTGGTGTTGGATCTAAATTGTGTTACACATGATTGGATTTGATACAGCTCATTAGAGTTAACTAAATATATCTTGTGGAGGGTTTTCTTGGAATGTAAAATATATAGAAGTTCAGTCTTAGCAGGGCACATGCCTCACCATGAAATGTTAACTGTACTGTGCAATCTACCGTCATACAGTTCATTTTATACTAAAATCAAGAAGGACAAACATACAGTGAAAACAAACTTTCTGAACTTAGCCTCTGTAAGGTGCTTTTACTTCAAATGGAAAGCCACTATGACCTCCTGTCTGTCCTTCAACCCACAGTTAGAGCAGCTGCAACTTCCCCACAGGATAAGTTGAATAATTGATACATTTCCAGACCGCACCTGAGCATCCTTTTTTTTTTTTAAGTTTTATTTACTAGAATGTTCTGGCCATCCAGCTGGCTCTCTCAAAACTCTGCCTGAAGCTATTTTACTTGCCTTGAGTCCCATCTCAACCTTTTTCTCTTTTAGCATTAAAGCCACAGACCATACAGTATATTGGAAGTTAAAATAACCAAAAGCACTTTAAGTTCGTCTTTTGTGAAAAAGCAACACCTGTTTCCTTTGCCCATGAGTAATACATACACATGGTACAACATACAGAGACAAAAGCTGCTTTCATCCGTTCCAGGGCACTCTCTTTGCAACCAAAGCTGTAACACTGGTGAGAGGGCAGAGCAGAAGGCATCAGCGGTGTTTCTCAAATACAGACAGCTGCAGGGCCAATTTCTCACTTGCACCTGTATTTTGGCAATCGCTCAAATAGAAGAATGAAATAGAGGAAAAGAAAGAAATGTTTGAAATGTAATGACTTTTAGAGAAGAGTGGTTGTAGCACTTGTCCTTTGGGTAATAAAGTAAATTGGGGTATAGAGGGGATGACAGGCTGTGTGTGTGTGTTTGGGCAAATGGGGCTTTTGAAATACTGAGGGGTATAAGTCTCTAAAGGGACAAAGAGATAGCTGAAGAATCGCTTCTTTTTTTTATTTTCGGTGAAATGTGTTTTTTAGTTCATGGCCTTCTCTCTCCGGGGCGAAGCTGTTTCTCCATTTCTCAAACTAGAGAAGCAAGAGAGAGAACGGTACACCAGGGGGAGGCCATGTCTGGACAGCCTGTTGAAGGGAGCAGCTCCACAGGCGCTGCTTCTTTCCCTTGCTAATCAGAGCTCCACACTTCCCAGTCACGCCACCACCATGGCCTCGGCAGGCATCCCAGATGATGGCCTCTGAAGACCCCCAAGGACCCCATATGGGCTGTTTTGAAGTCTGAAAGGAACCATGGATACACATACACACTAATTCACACCCAGCTCAACAACAGCAACAGCCCCCATCCAGAAGTGGGTTTTTGGCTGGCAAGGCGCCACTGTCAGTGCATCAGTCACAGGAGGACATGGGTGAAGTCAGAGCCTGACAAATCCAGGGTATTATCAGGCCTTTGTCCAGCCTGCAGCTGTCACTTACCAGGCTAGCGGGAGAGCATGAGGGGGACAGAGGGGAATTCATGACCTATTCCTGTAACCACAGAGGAAGATTTAAGCATTCAGAGATAAAACACGTGAGAGGAAAAAGAACGAAAGACAGGAGAGAGATGATGCAGCTGAAAAAACTGGAAGATATTTTCATGAAGATGGGAAAAAGAGTAAAGCGGCAAAATGCCGGGAGAGGTTTATATGCTTCAAATGCTTTCGTTTGATTGCAAGAATCATGACCAATATATGCTGATTTCCTCTGAAGATTCTAAAAATGCTTTATCTTTGTCCCTCTCCCCTTCAAAAATGACCAGCGGTAATGCAGATCTAATCTTTTTCTATCATTGCGGTAGGTCCCAAAGGCTGTCCATCTTCCCAAAAATGCCTCATCTTTCTGTCTTTGAAATAAATGAAAGTCCACGGGGTGATGGAATAAAGATGAGCTAAGCCTTTGACTTGATGCAAGATTGCCAAAGGGCCCAAACTTAAGAAGCCTGCCCCCTCATCTGCTGCGTGGAGATACTGAGGCCAGAGCAAGGAACCAGATAATCTGATAGAATTTCAATCAACAGTGATCAGATAAGAAATAACAGACCGTCTGATTTTAAAGTCACACCGAAGCCCCAATAGCTGATTTTTTTTTTTTTTACTTTACTTCGAAAAGAAGAAATCTGTGACAATTCAGAGAACTCCTGTCAAACTTAACTCTTGAAATGTTATCCCAGGAATATAATAGTCTGTTGCTCTCATTGTGATTGGCTGGGACTGGCCCCTGACCTTAGGTATGCTCATATGACCCATGTTACACTCTCTGTGATTGGATTACCCCTTTATTGGCAAGCAGCAGTGTTTATAGGGAATGCCTGGACTCACTGCGGCTTTGATCCACCAACAGAAGCAATAGTGTGCCATAGTTTGCATCCTTGGCCTAAGCCCTGTGGTG
The DNA here is from genome assembly GCA_037176925.1 of Amniataba percoides. NCBI lineage: Eukaryota > Metazoa > Chordata > Actinopteri > Centrarchiformes > Terapontidae > Amniataba > Amniataba percoides. The sequence continues at coordinate 4,004,008 of JBAJHX010000046.1, read as the reverse complement.
TGTGAGACATCTGCCAAATCCTCAAAGGATCAAAGGATGACAATTACACAGACAGGCATCCACATACCCCCAACTGCAGCTTTAGAGGGCTCATGATCCCTGTCAGCAGGTCAGGTTGAAAAACACAGGTGGGATGGGGGTCAAACATATGTAGCCACAGAAAAAAATGCACACCATTGGTTCTGCTGCAAAATAAAAGAACTCATAAATCTGTAAATGTTGTGATATTGTACAGAAAACAACAGTGTAATTTACTCAGAAAGCTAAATTCATCAAAAGTTTCACATGCTCGGGGCTTGTTTTTGTTGTTCCTTGCCATTTTCCTGCTTTTATGACAACTCATTTTCATAATCCTTTCTTAATAAGGGTGATGACGAGTCAGAGCTGAAGGAGGGTGGCGTGTTGTTTAGATGCGCCTGAATCCTTGCTGTGTGACTGGCCTCTGCATGCCTGTGAATTCACAAGTTCACCTCTCCCATTAAGCGTTTCAAATAAGCTTTCAGTCAAGCTATAAATACAGCAGCGGTGTGACTTTACTGAATGCGAGTGTCTGTAGAATGATGAGAAGAGAGATAGGGAATGTGAGAAAGTCAGAGAGTGTGTCGGCTTCTTTGTGACTCCTTCTACATCTACGTGCTGCAGTCTGTGTTGGGCATGCCGCCGTGCGTCTGGGGGCAACATGACCAACCTGAGAGGCCAAGTGCTGACATTTCGGTCTGCAAACACGAGGATGAATTTTGAGCAAATCTCATTATACAGGACAGAATGAAGATGCTGGCTGTGAGAATGCTGTGGCATATAGATACTTTATCTCCTCCATGTTTTTTAATTACTTTACGAGCAGCATTCTATTTTCCATTGACTCACATTTTAAAAGGTGGCTTTTGGAAGAAAAAAAAAACAGCATTGTGACTAAGCCCTGCAAGCTTATGCGATCATGATGCAGACAGCCTGTCTGTACCCCAGAGCACACTTACACAACCTGTGACCTTTTCCCTCATGCACAAACACATGGCTTATAGCAAACTGATGAGCAGCACTCATTCATATTCCCTCATACCTATTGGCGGCTGGGGTGACACATTTATCCTAATTGCTGAGGTGGCCTACTGACGTAAATTGCCACCAGTTTTTCTCCCCCCCAATCTTTTTCTCGCAGCTCTTGTTTTTCAAGCTCATGACAGATGTTGATGTATTCAGAGGGGAATTTATAAGCGGTGACACCTGATGCATCGGCAGCGATCATGCTGACTAATTACACACAGAGGTACTCAAGAATTGGGGAGCTCTCAGGGAAGGCGGCTGAATCCATCTTCTTTATGGAGACAGCCCTTCTACTGGCTCATACAGTGATAGTGGGCAGCCTCTGGTGCCTCTTTGCGCTTGATTCCTGCTCTTTTCTAGCTCTTTTTCCTTACCATATGAATATATTTACACTACAGAGTTCCATGGAGGGCTTTCCAAGAATCCCATCAACTTGGTACCCCCATGGTGGGTGGAGGACGAAGAGAAGCCCCTGCAGATAATCTAGATATTGCGCAGGGCTCCTTTGAACTGCCGTGACAAATGCACCCCTCGTTAAATCCCACCCCCAATCCCAGCCAGTGCGCAAGGCAATTTCCATTTGTAGCGCTTTGAAAGATATATGGAAGTGCTTTGCTGCTGGTTCTTTAATTTGCTAGAGATCTTGTCTTCACTGATCTTCTCCCATTGCACCCCTCAGCGCGTCATGTATTCCACCCATTTCATACATATTCATATGGTGTATTTATACATATTTACAGGCCACCCTGTCTTATATCAATACTTCTGTGGGTGAGCGAAGGTCAGAAGGTTTTATTGTGGATGAAGTGCATGTGGACTCGAGCAGTCTTGTTTGGAGTCTGGGCTGTGACCCTCTTTCTTGTTACCCAGCTGGCTCCCACTGCCCTCTCTGGATCCTCTGGCCCAGTGGTGCATGTTTGAGATGCTGATGCTAGCAGTAGCTCTCCCTAGAGGCTTAAAGGGAAAAATTTACGAGGCCGTTTGTTTGGAGTCGGCCTGGTCTTCTCTTTGACTAGCCTAGAGGATTAAACTAATTGCATGCGCTGGACTTCCCAGATCTAGGTCTTTTTCCATCCGTTAGAGTCTTGTCAAACCTCACTCTCTCGAGCAGTGATGATGACATGTACTGTATTTCAATGTATGTATTCACAGGCATATATTAGGGAAATGGCAAGAAAACTAATTCAGAATTGCAGATGTGTTTTATTTTTTCTTCTCAGTTGCATGCAGTGTGAGTCTCAGTGTTGCCAAGGCACACACTTTCCAGTCTTCAGGGAACCTGTAAGTCTCTGTGTAGTTGTGTTTTTTTGCATCAGCAAACAGAGAGAACTCAGCAGATCAAGTAACAGTACACAGTATTAGTGGTCAAACAAAAACTCTTTTTCTGAAGTGGATAATGTTTTCATATAATTCTTGCATATTATGTCTGTATTTAAAAGTTATATAATTTGTGTGAGACACAACTTTTCTGAGTCTTTAAGTGTTGCAGAGACTGTCTGTGTAGTGCTATAGTTTATAAACTACAGTTATTTACAGTTATTTAATGTCTTTAATATTGCATATGCTACTTAAGAAACCTCATGCAAATATAAAGGGCACATTGATTTTGTAATGAACAGTGATAGAAGGACTTCGCACCACACCCTAAAATCATAAGCCACCTCACACCCCAGTGAGCCAGTTAATTGTCCACATCCACATAAAAGGCCTAATGAACGGTCCTGTGCTCCCCCACACATAAAGCTATAGGAATCAAATGGAGTATAACTAACACAATTGATTTTGATCAGGCAGTACAAATAACACAAAAGCCATGTCTCACCAAGCACTACTCAGGGGCATGCACCGAGATCCATTCATCCTTTATGGGCCGCTATTTATTGTGCTTTTAATGAAGCTTGATTGGCAGCATGTTCTAGTGCCCATTATCATCAGAAGGATGTGCTCATTCTAATCTGCAATTATCACTATAATTGCACCCAGAATCCTCTGGGTCCAAATAAGCAATCACTTCCACCGCTGGCGTGCCACCTGTAAGTGCTACTCAGGAGGACATCACCAATGACAGCATGACAGGTCCTGGCTGACTTAGTTTCTTTCCCCTTTCTCACATGGTTTTGATTAACCTTTCCCTTTTTCACTCAGCGGCATCCGCGAGAATACACCTCCCACCTTTATCTCTCTTTCCTTCCCTCACACTATCCATCCCACTCCCTCCATCCCCGAGCTCCCATTCCCTCCCAGCACAAATTCCTAACCTTTTGGTCACTTTCATCCCCGTGGTATGCATAAATACAGGCCTATTATCAAGCCGGTTGTCTCGTCATAATTATGCGTTTTGTCATGTGCTGCCTCTGTAGCTGGTGATAAAAGGAGAGCCTGATTAAGCTGAGGAAAGGCTATTGATTCCTATTGACAGGCCCCTCAAAGCCCTTTAATGAAGGGGATGTAAATGAGGGTTTTCCACAGTGTTTAATGACTGCGTACCATAAAAGGCCAACATTCTCCAGCAGTCTAAAAGGGACATGCATCTTGTACAATGGTGCACGAGAGACACTTTCAGTTATAGGGATGATCAGGAGGAAAGGCTGGATGGTGGGAAGAAAAAGCACATAGATCAGTCATCTCAGTCAGGTGTGCAAAAGGCAAACATGACTGTCAGATCCAGCCTTCCTCAACACAATTTTAGAGGGGTATTAGGGTGGTTAAGTGAATTATTCAAATGAAAAAGCATCAGTAACAACATGCAAGCCAGAGTAATGTGCCAGGTGTTATTTGTGAGTGAGTGGTTTTCTGAACATCATCTCCAAAGAACCACTAAGCGTGCTGTCTGGATTCAAGCAGTCCCACTGTCTCACCTCCTCTTTCCCTTTCTCTCAGCAGTCAGATGGCTCCCAGTAACCACGACCGGATACAAAGGCTGAGGCACGAGTTCCAGCAGGCCAAGCAGGAGGACACTGAAGACCATCAGCACAGCTACAGCTTCAACCAGTCCTGGGTGAGTGTCCGACAGGAGATACAGTCCATCAGAGCTGCAAACTCACTGAAAGATTCCCCTCAGTGCACTCACATCATCTCCAAAACCACCACTCATTTAACTCCTGAAACTTTATCTGATTATATATTTGACTGTCATAATGGATACCGTATTTTCCGCACTATAGGGCGCACTGGATTATAAGGCTCACTGTCAATGAATGGTCTATTTTCGATACTTTTTCATATATAACGCGCATTACACACAGGACGTATCACTCCGCGAGGCTCCTGACTACAGTGGCCGTAATGCTCCAACAATCCATCAAGCAGTGCAGCTTCATAGCTT
>JBAJHX010000046.1:3973997-3999539 GCA_037176925.1 Amniataba percoides | reverse complement strand
GGATTATAAAGCGCACTGTCGATTTTTGAGAAAATTTAAGGATTTTAAGTGTGCCTTATAGTCCGAAAAATACGGTAATATCATTGTTCATTTAGCAACAAGCAATATTACTATCAGTAAAATAGTATTTCAGTATTGCAACAAAAAGATAATACTCTTTGTTATTGGTACTGTCTTGATGATTGTACAGTAACTGTCTCCAACTGATGTTAGCGATACAAAGAGAGAAAAAAAAGAGAAAAAAAAAACACTGAGCATTAATGTGATGTGATTTCTTCCCAGAGGAAGGTATTTTGTTTTATATAAATATGCAGACGGTAATTAAGTAGAGGCCTAAATTCCTTCATCCTGGGATTAGCAGTATTAATTATATTATATCTGATCTAATGATATCTTACTTGTGAAATTAATCATAATTGATATAGCACAGTATGAAGCCTAAATCATCTGATGTCATCCTTTTGGACTGTCACTGTTGTACGACTGCCAAACTATCTGACTCATGTCGTTAAAACTTCACTTCCAACTTTTGCCAAATTTCTTTAACTAATTTCTCATTTCCGGGTCCAACCTTTGACCTGGAACTAATTGCTAATTACACATCTCTGTCTGTGCCTTTTCTGTCTCGGAAATGTCAGGAGGGAAGAGGAGTGGAAATGAACAAGGGAAACATTCAATGACAAGTGACTATTCGGGACAGGCAAAGTAAGGGGAGAGAAATTGAAGACACTGAGGCACACTGTTCATTTTAATTTTCATTAGAATTGATTAGAGGGATTTTTAAATTAAAATTTTTTAAATTAAGATTTGACTTTTTTTTAAGCCGTTCTCCTCTTCCATGATTGATCTGTACTAACAATAGGATTTACTCTTCATAATTGGAAAAATGCAATCAAGTTAATTCCTTTGTTAATTCATCCAAACCTGATCTCATATTTCCTCATGCTGTGCACAAGAAAATGAAATTTAAAGTAAAGACACAGTTTACTTCATCTTTCAACATTACCTATTATATTATTGTTTGATCTGAAAATATAGGTCCTTTATTTAGTTCACTAGCTTTCTGTTCTGATGAAGTAATAATATAGCCAAACTCATATGATCAGGCAGGAAAAAATTAAAAGTAAAATGTTTGCAGTGAGACAGACATGGCTTTTTTTGTCCAATGACTCTCCTGACCTGGTTGTAGAGGAAAAACAACTAATTGTTACACCAAGCAGAGCTATTTTCTAAATTATGGGTCAGAGTGTCAGACCTTGAAAGGTATAATATTTGGCAGCTAATTTTCTGGAGAATTATCAGTGTCAGTTTGTCAATTAAATTGGTTCGGAGTGGAGGTCTCATGTGGCAGGGCTGTCCTCTGCTGGGAGACGTTTTCCTTTTGTCAGAATGAGTTTGGACATAGCAGCGTACTTCCCTTACATATTTTTTTTTACAGAGGTGGGCAGACTTTATTTGCTCTGTATGTCCTTCAGTTTTCCTACTGATGGTTGAAACCCACTGAACGCGGACATCTCTCTCCACTATTTTCTTAATCTCTCTTGCTGTCAAACTGTTTGTTCAGCACTAAGCAGTCCTAGTTTTTCCATCTGAGACTCTGAGCTCCTAATTGCTCGTGATTGTTGACATTGTTGAGCAGATCCCCACCATCCCACTGCTAATAAGATATAGGGCCAGCCCCGGAGTATTGAAGTCTACTTTATTAGTCCTCTTTCATGTTATTTTAGTCCTGTGAACAAGATTCACAATGGCAGAGCTTGTTAGGAAAGATACAGGCATACCCATGTTGTGTTTTGACACTGATTAGAGGAACTCAAGGGAAATCATGTCTTGGTGTCATTCAAAAGCAGAGTGAATATGGCTCTGTTTGAGGCAGACGGGGCAAGCATTTAGATATGAGAACCAATGGAAACTGTGGAAATAAAAGGAGGAGGCAAAAATGTGAGGCGACACATTTTTCCATTGGATGCATTGATAAAAAGATGAAACACTTAAGAAAAAACCTTGAGATCTGTAAAAACGAAGAAGAAATATAAATACTCCTGAGACATAAACTCTTATTTTTAGACTTCTGAATTATGAAACTGAAAAGTTTAAGGAAATGAACTTTCCCACATTCACATTCAGCAGTGGGTTTTATAGGTGTGGGTAGAGGCATTAGACAGGAACAGCATTTTCAGAAAGTGTTGGCCCTCACTGAAAGCACAACCTTGTGTGTTCCAATGCGCCTTATGTTCTGGTCTAACCTTTAAATGCTGCTTTTTATCAAGAAATTGATATCTCCTTCTTTTTTACAATGGTTTTCACACTTTGTTGTTGCTGAATGTTATGTAAGTAAAACCTCTGTGACCTCCAATTTTTGTTAATCAAAACATGCAGTAACCAGGAAAAAGCTAGATGCTCGAGAAGGCAGTTAAATGCCGACCATATCAAAGTCTGAAAAACTGCACTTTGATGTGCGTTGTCCCTGAGTACTCAAGGCTACATCATAATGGCTTCTACATAGGTTTCTAAATCAGAATAAGAGTGGATGACTCGGTTCTGATATTTATGCTATACACTTCTTATACCTACATATGTTTTTAAGATATTATAGATGAATTAAAACTGACAATGCAATCTCACCTGAAGGTCCAAGATGATATCGTTTCAATTGCCATGGAAATATAAATGTTCAAATTTCAATTAGTTAAGCTTAAGTATAGCTTTAAACAGTTATTATATTTACCTAAATTACCAAAAAATAATATAGACCCCCACAAAATGACAATATTTCTTGTATGATCGTCATTCAAATAAGGTGTGAGGTGCAACTGTTTTGTCAAGAACTTTTTTTTTGCTAATTAAACCAGACTTTAGCCCAGGACTGCCTACTTTTAGAATAAGTCAAATGTCTGGCAGACCAGTTGATGTGCAGTTTGAAAGGGGTCACAATGTCATTAAAAAGCCTAAACAATCAACAATCTGGCCCTTGGACAGTCTGTGTTTTTTTTCTTGCCTGTCCAAACATTTGGTCAACTACCTTGCAGTTAAAGCAGTTACATGGTCTGATTTACTTCATGGCTGCTGTGAGCATGTTTTTATATTACTGGAAAACTGTCTTACATGTTGAGACTCGTGTGGTATAAAACTGAACCTTGCTGCAGTTTAGACTGTCTGCATCTTCTAAGCATTTGCAGCTCCATATTTTTCATGTACAAAGTATTGCTACATTCATTAGGACACTTTGCTCTTGGTTGATTAAGATTATTTGGAAATGTCACCGGTCAAAATCAAACCAGAGGTTCCATTCTGAAGTTCAGTGTGAGAGCCACGTCGAGGCCAGTCAGATGATCTGTTCAGAGGTCACAGGCTCTGGCCATACAGAAACATTTTTCTCTGTTTGTGATCACCATCTTGAGCTTACAGGTCCATACAGCAGTCCAACAGTATATTATGCACTTCAGTACAAAATATTCCCTTTTCCTGGTTCCAAAAACACTGATGTTACATCTTACCTCTTTAAAAAGAAACAGCAAATGTAGAAGAAAATGTTGTGATGATGAGGAACAGGAACAGAGGCAGCACATGGAGCAGTGTGAGGTGTGAGGCTCCCTCTTTCTGAATTTGACCCTGGCTTGTCTCTGGAGTGTTGGAGACTGAGCTCAGGTATGTCTCCCGCAAATGTCTGTAATGACAACACTGAGGTCAGTCCTCGAACCCAGGCTCCTCCTTAATGGAATAACGACCAGGACACGAGAAGCCCTGTCTATCATGTAACCCCCAAGCCAGCACACACAATTAAAGCTGGCATGTTTTCTCTCTCTCCCTCCCTGCTGCTCCGCGAGAGGGGATTTCCAGATGTTCATCATAAAGCGCTATGTATTTTCCAAAGAGTTTCCTTTTTCTCTCTCCCTCTCGCTCTCTGTCTGCAGCAAGAAAATCAATTTGTGCTGTTGGGTTGGAGCGCCAATAAGCATGACCACACAGAGGACTGTGAGCGCCATGCTGGTACCTTGGATCAAACACGCCAATTGCAGCTTGTAAAGCCCTTATTTATGTGAATTCTTTTGATTTTATTATCACTCTATCTCCTGCTACCAGGATACATGTGTCTACAAGCATTTGTTGCTTTTATGTAAGCTTATAGGCTCCCTGGAATATGGTGCTTTTGTGTTGGTGGATATTTGATCGTGCACAGCTTACTCTTTCCTATATGATCATGTGAACAATAAGCCACTTTCAGCCACAGTCACTTGACTTCCCAGAGGCTAAGAGTTTAGAGAATTAATACAGCATAGCTCTGTGCCATGACAGCGTGTGAGCCATAAATGGAGTGTGTTGTGTGTTGCTGCCAAGAAGGGCTGTTAGTTTGTTAAGGTTTATGTTTGTATCATTAATTAATTAATTTAATCTGTAATTGTTTCGATTTGCAATTAAAGTACTAAAACAAGAATATCCCGTTTTCACACATTGTGGCATTGTATTATAAAAAAAATTGAAGGCAAAAAGTTTTTTTTGACTCTGCTCGCTGTTTTTCACAGTTTTCCTTCACAGACCTGATACAAGATGACCATAGTATAGCGTAGAAAGCAGCAGGGAAATCTATTTGCTGTTCTTGATTTTAGCTGTGAGTTTTTTTTCATGGTGTGAAGAGCATTTTCTTTCTTCAAGATGTGTCTTTGACTCGTGAACATTGGTCCTTGTCTGCTTGCTTCTATCTCAGTAACATAAATAACTTTTATTTTATATTTACTGTGTTTTGCAACCACAACTGGTTAAGTAAGTTGTGCTGATTTTGATCTTTCTTTTCTCTAGCTTCTTGTGAGTTGGCTCAGCTATGGTAACACTGGCTATCAAGGCTGCATGGGTGAAATTTGGACAGTACTATTCAATAATATGCAAGTCGAGCATAGTTCACAGATCTTATGATTGCAGCTGTCATAAGCAATAGATCTTGCAAACAGATTCAAAATCATGGAGTTATTTAGGTTGTTGTGGGTTGTTTTTTTTACTGCACTCAATTTCCGTAGATATCAAACTGGGGTGGATAAGAATAAAGCAATTACACCCCTCTTGTGGAGATATAATAATATATTTCCTCACTGTTACCCCACATATTCATCCAAAAAGATATCCGCATCACAGAAAATAGTGACATTGTGTTCTGCTATTTCTGCGTGCTGAAGTGATGTGGAGATAACCAAACCAACCTCCCATTCACCCTGGTTTCCTGGTCCAGGAACCGGGAAATGGCAGACCACACTGCTTGCTCTCAGATGGACACTCCACCCAGAGCTACACTTGCTGACCACAAATGGACTGGGCTGTGGTTATAATGAATTGGCGGAACTGGGTCGCGTTAGGACTTTAACAGAGAATCATTATCCAACTGGGCTTTTGTCTGGATATCTTCTTGTTCTGTCTGCCCATTAGCAACTTAAATGTCTTCCATATGTGTGTTTGTGTACAGCGCAGCTGCTTAAAACTGTTCCCTATGTGGCGGCCTACAAACACAGCATTATGAGGACTGTGGGCGGTAACGCCATATGTTAGTGCTGACCCATCACAGCAACCTGCTTTGATATATAAAAGGTCTGTGACCAGGTCTGAACCAAGAAATATTACACCTTGGCTGACATGCTTATGTTTTGAACTTGTAAGGCTCAACTCCTTCCCAGCTGTTTTCCTGGTCCCGGATTTTTGATAGCTGCAAATAATTTTCATAATTATGTCCCCCCTGGCTCACCGTCTGTGAACGCTCTTATGTTTAAACAGGTGGAGAATTATTTCTTTCTCTCTGCTTTGTCTGTGACACCACTAAGGAAACAAGGGAGAGATAAAAGCGTGCTGTATTGACATCATTTTTCACATTATTGGATAAAAAAGAACACGGACGTGTCTTTGATTCGATTTCAACAAATGTCATGTTTTATATGGCATTGTATTCCAGGCCTAACATGGAATAATCTGATTCTCCTTCCCTGGATAATGCCATTACATTGAATGATTTTCTCTCCTGGCTATTTCTCATGCATTTCTCTTGGCATGGCGTCATCCACCTCAACCCTTCAGTTTTAAACTGAAGTGTCAAGCACCTCCGGATTCCTGACCACTTCCTTTCAAACCACATTGCAAATGTTCAGTGTGCGTGACTAATTATTTTTTCACCACCACACTGGGCCCTAGTAAAATAATTTCTCTTTATTCCTTTCTATTAATCTGATATTCGTTTAGGTGCTCAACACTTTCTGAGCAGGGGGAATGTGTATTTACAGCGAAACCTGAACCATATGAGTCCTATCTGGACAAATGAAACACTGCTATGTTTTTCAGACTTGGGGGCTTGAGAAAGGACTTGTTACTGACGCTGAGTGAAATGTAATTGCGCTGTTATTGCAGCTGTCCAAGTGAGGAGGGAAACAGATTTCAAGGACCATTTCAAAGAAGATGGCTTTTCAGTCTACCAACACACCTTTACGCCATCAGTCCATTCTATCACGTACTATTACCCCTTCACCATCCCCCCCTCCACCACCACCTCCCACAGACAGCTTTTCCAAATATAAGAAAATCTTGTCCTTACCTACAAAACAATGATTTTTTTTCAAATCCTGTTCAGTTCAAAAATGTTTACTTTAGCAGAGATCTATGCTCTCACACACCCCCACCTGCCCACCACGTTATCATCCAAGTCTTATGAAAATTGACACTTGGTCAAGCCATGTTTGCTGCGCCTCCTCAGCTCGCCTCTGTTTAATTGGCTTGTCATGTTCTTTCATCAGCCAGCTCGTTAGCAGTGTGGTAGTGTTGAGGGAGATGATATCTCCATGTCAACCCAAGCGATGATCAGACAACAAACACACATGCACACCGGTACAGGTTAGTGGTGTGTAGTCAAGTCACACGCATATCTGTGAAATGAAGCAGTGACTGGTGATACTCATCTATAATTTATGTCTTCAGTATACCAGAGATGCTTACTTTGTTCAGAAATACACAGCTTAGGTTGCGCAAAAGATATATTCACACAAACAGCTGCAGTCTGTTTGGTGAAAAGAAAAGAAACTGGTCTCTGTTATGACTGAACAGACAACAAAGAACATCTACCGAAATACAATCATTAACAAAAAATCCAAGAAATAAATAAGGTGGCTAGTTACATAGTTTTTTTGTGAAGTACAGTGATGCAGAAATGCATTCCAAATTCCTAAAGGAAGAAATGTCATCAATATCAATGTCATTCATATAGAAATGCAATCTGACATCAGATCAGATCAACAGTATCAGTCCCAATGCACTGTATTGATCTTTTCAGCTGTGTTTAATCACTATTGTACCTGATAAATTTATATACTGTGTAAAACATGATCCTAATTGCATAGACAACCAAAAGTGCCACAGACTTCATCCATCCATCCATTCATTCATCCATTTCTAAGATTTAGCCCAGCCACCCTATGGAGGAAACTCATTTTGTCCATCGACAAACTCATACTTTTGGTCACTATCTAAAACTTATGACTATAGGTAAAGGTTGGATAGTAAATAGACTGGTAAATCAAAAGTTTTGTCTCCTATCTAAGGTCTTTCTTCAGTATAACAGTCCGGTACATTAGCCACATTACTGCTGCCACCACACCAACCTGTCTTTCCATATCAATCTCTATTTTATCCGTACTCGAGAGCAAGACCCCAAGATACTTCTCCTGTGCTTTGGGCAGAAACTCACTCATCACAGACCCCTGCAGGTTAAACTGGGCTCTCCAAACAAATTTAGCATTGTCCAATATTAAAGGACACACCATAAGCAAGCTTGAACCATGAATCATTAAAGCTTCAAATCACGCACAATGAAACAAATATTACTATTAATTATAATACAGGGGTGGGACAATTCAAAGAATTATTGTAAACATGTAAAGTCAAGTCATCAAACACAACCCTACTTTTATAATTGCTGGTGTTAAAACATCACGTTACATCTGTTGTGGCTTTGTTCTGTACTAAGAATGTTAAGTAAGTAAACCAAGGATTTGTAATAACTTGATGGGTAAGATGATATCTTTGTCAATTCTGCCTGAACAAGTTTTCTGGCAACTTTTCATCCATGGCCACAGGTGCATTTTTCACTTCCATAGTCCTCACAGAATCACACTTACTAACTAGCTGCTCCCTGAGGGTTGCCCAACGCACAGGAGGCATCACACTGTCAAACACCTGCTGTGCTGAGGGAAAAATATTCCATCATGTCGGTGTGTGTGTGTGTGTAAGAGAGAGAGAGAGGGGAGGTGTGATTTTTTTTTCCAGATTTGTGTGAGTCTTGTATGTCCAAACACAGAAATGTTAACCACACTGGCTTCATTTGACTTGCGTGACTTGGTGAATGTTACAGGGGAGCAACGGAACAGAGATACCGAGCGGACGCCATTCAGTAACCGTCGAGACTCAGGTCCAGAAGGAGCAGCAAGAGGGCCGAGATGATTTCCAACAAGCACAGAGGCAGTACAGCTCCCTGCCACGGTGAGACATCCTCCCACTTCTCTTTTCTTGATTCCATCTGTCCGTCTGTCTGTCTGTGCATCTGTCTGTCTCCCTCTCTCCCTACCCTTTCTCTGACTTATCACGTCCCTCCTGCCCTTTCTCAACCTCTTCATTTGACTTTTTCGATTTCCATCTATTTTTTTTCTCCTCATATTTATGCTTTTACCCTTTTTTCTCTACACTTTCTTTGGCGTATCTCTTTAGCTACAAAGTCAATCACCACAAAGCCACTTTCAACTCAAATCCAGACATTTAAATGATTCTTAGCAAAACACTTTGAATGAAATCATTTAATGTAATCTCTTGGAATTATTTGACCGATATTCAACTTCATTAAGTCAATGTTGACCCTGAGGAAGTAGGGACTTTGTCACAGGCAACCCCCCTCTCCAACACTTCCCTCATAATGAATAACAGCTCCAGTATCATGTTTTTAAAAGGAATTTTCTCTTGGCAATCTCTCGCCTTACACAGCTTGAGTTCAGAGCTACAACCGCCGCTCTTCATCCTCCCCATTTTCCTGTTTCGATCTGTTTGCATATTTGTCAAAGAGATGCCAATAAAGCTTCCCATATCTTACATCTTGAGTCATGCGGAGAGTTTAGTATCTGTATTTGCATTTCCTGTCATCACTTTTTATGTGTATCTTTGTCTCTACCAATCTTTTGAGGCTCCCAGTCACACTTTAGTGAAAGAAATTTGGAAAGCCAACCACTGCTGGTGAATAGAGTCCACATTTCAAGCCTCACATCCTTTAAGAGAAAGCCATAAAAGACACAAATTCTATATTTTGACTGACTTACAAATGGATTTAAAGGTAGTAATAAATAAACATTATTTCCTGACCCTGTGACATTTTTCCACAATTAAAACACTCCAATGTGAGTTTTTGTATTGTGTAATGTACATTATGTTCTAAAATGTTAAAAGTGAAGTCAGAGTGAAGTCTCATTTATTTAAGTTGGGCCGCTTTGCCAGTTTAAACAAAGACAGAACACTTAAAGTGTGTATATATGCGTGCGTGTGGTCTTTTAATTTCCTTGGCTGGAGTAACTCTGCTCTCCTGTGATTTCAATCTCTCTGCATAAACAGCAATAATTTCTTCATAGACATCCTCTTGTGCTCTGCTGTCTCTGTCTACAGTCACTGTCCGGTCGATTGAAACATGCTCCTGCCTATTGCTATGGATTTATGGTGCACATGGAGGCATAATCAATGTTGCCTGTATAAGCCAGACAGATCTATGCGTTCCCTTCATAGGTGTTATCTGCTGGCATCTCATGTGAAGTGACAGTTGCCTCCAGCCCTCGCCTGTTAGTGAGTTCATTCTCTTGGGAAAGTTCGTCTGGCCGGCCAAAAACCCAAGCGAGGATGGCCTTTGAAATGCATTCCTCTCATAATCTCAGAGCGTCTCTTAGTAAAGAGTCGCATGAGCTCAGACTTGACGTTTGACCCCAACTGAGGCTTTTCAGAGCTGGTGTCTTAGCACAGCTCCTCATTAAAGAGCTAAAGTCTTACATCCCCAGATTAATAACCACAGTTCCCTCTAACTCCAACCACCTCTCTTTTGGAGCCCCTTCATCCTGTCCTCCACCAAAACAGGAAGCCTGAGCAGTCAGCCGTTCAGCCGAAAGGGGACATTCCCCCTGAAAAAAAAAGAAAGAAAAAACCTCCTCCCCAAAGAGCTTCCAGAAGAAGCCATGGTTGCTGGTTATCTGATGACGGCCAGGCTTAGCTGGCTGTCTGGGATGTGAGGATTGGAAGAGCACTAATGAAGGCTTGTTGTCGGAGCAGGATTAGTGGTGACAGGCAGTGGAGAGCGAGACGGGGCCGGGAGAGGAACGAGTGTCTTAGTAGGAAAGGGAGACCACTGATTAGCCTGAAAGAGACGCACTCACACACAAAAAGACACGCAAACACACACATGAATGCAACCAAGATAAGGTTTTTAGGAGAGTCCTAAGCGAGCTACCAGTAGCGCCTCCATCTGCACTTACAGCTCTGGTATCCCTCAGCCAAAACAACATTGTTCTGCCCTGTAAAGAAAACATTATTCCAAGTTTGTAGACAATTTATTTGTATCATATAGCAATGATTGTTCCTTTGCCCATGCCTTTCTTTTTCTCCCTTAATCATTTTGCATCGGTGCATGTGTATGTGTGCTTTTTCCTCCTCATAAAGTCTGATTCTTCCCAGCTGTTTTTAAAAAAAACACAGAGCGGCCACAAATTTCTCAGCGAGCCAACTTCCTGGTTTTGTTTGTTATGTTCTGTCAGTCTAAATTTACGCCATTCCTTGGCATGATGTATTTTCCCATCCCCTCCCTCTATAAATGTAACTAATCTACTTTGTGACATATTCTGGCGCAGGACTAGAGGTGATAAGAGAGCTAGCTCCCCCTGACGCATCAATCACGATTACATTCCTGTGGAACAATGCCTTTTCAGCTCTCCGCTCCAAAGACTTTCCCCCTGAATCTCCCTTCTTCTCTTATCTACTTTAAAAACTACAAGGTCATTCTGGAAACGCAGATCGCTGCCTCGTGCAACAGGCGTCCTGGGTTTCTAAATAAGCGGCTCCCTCATGAGCAGTGCTGGCTGCGCTGTAAGCCAAGCCGGGGTGTAAATGCATGGCGGCTCGCCCAGACAGCAAAGCCCAGATATGGAGCATGTGGTGCGGCTCTCTCTGCAGTCTGTCCCTACATCTGCCCCTCAGCCAATTACCCTCATACTTACACATGCTCTACATGCATGCGGCGACACACACATACACAGAGTTGAACAAGATGATGCGTTTTGTGTTCCACACGTTCTGTACATAACTGCACATGCATTTGCACACACATGAATAAATGCAGATCGTACTTCTCAAAGACACAGATACTCAGATTACAATGCAGTGTGGCCACATCATGCAACTGTGCAAAAGACTTTCAGTGGAGATGACTTCCTTTATATTGTCTTCACCAACAACAATCTGCCACCACAGTTCTAGCGGTCTGTTAGTGGTATTTCTGGAAACCCAACGCATAGTTACATATTTATTCTATCGTACTTGTGTCACCTCAATATACAACTACAAGTCAGTTCCAGGAGAAATTCAGTTTTGTACTTTTGGTTAGAGCATACAGAAATTATTGTCATTCTGTCCATATACATCCAAGAAAAACAAAAAAAAACATACATTGTCAGAAACACAAATGCTTTAAACAATAAATAGCCTAGTATGTCTTTTGTTCCTCTCAGCTTCTCTGCAACAAGACTCGGACAGATAAGAAATGCAGGCGTCTCCCTCTGCAGCCTTGTGCGCTGTGAACTCAAAAGCCTTTTCAGCGCACAGCAGGTCAGTGAGGTGTGAATGGGATTTCTCTTAGCACCCCTGACGCAAAAGACACTGTCACAGGTCTTCCATCGCATGGCGGTCTTAATGGATCCTAATAATGGATGAGCAGACTCAACACTTTAGCCAAAAACCTGGCAGTTTCCAATGACAGCTTTCCAGGGCCAATTTCTGGAAAGGGCATGTGTGGCGGAAGGCATGGATGTGTGTTAGATTTTTTTTGTATGAGAGATAATACGCGTGTGCGTCTCGGGCCGTCCTGTCAGTGTATGGGCTGGCAGGCAGACTGAAGATGAGTAGAAGGCAGATAACGCTGTGAGGCCTGCTATTATTCTGTCTGTGCTGTAAGTGCACCCGTCTGCATCTCAAAAAAGGAGTTAAATGGATGAAAGCAGCCATTTTTCTCAGGGAGTTTTTAACATTTGTGTTTGTTTACAACGTGGAACTAATAGTCCTGTGGGCGTTTCAGGCTTCCCCCATTTGTTTCCTGTCTCTTTCATGTCTCGGCCTTTATGTCATTGGATTCAGTGTAATCATGCAGCAGGCTATAACAGATCCTTCTTTGCTCCTCTCATCTTGCTTTCAGTATTTTAACTCAGCGCCACGACCACATCCCCCTTTTTCATCTCACAAAAATGTGAAAATGGCCACATTCTCTGCTGAAGTGCGTTTTCTTTTGAATTCCCCTTCAATAGTGCTGACCCAGGGGCCACTACTGGAAAAAGCTATCTTTTCTGCGCAGAGTTAACCGCTATCATCCTGCGTTCCCTGTAGATTCAGGTGCTATTTAAGGTGACTCACTCAACAGCGCGATTGACCTCTTTAACTGTCCCTGTGTTTAGGCAACCTCGTAAGAACCCCAGCACGGTGTCCCAGGACTCATGGGACAAGATGTACATGCCAGCGGAGGGATTCCAGACATCCAAGGAGAACCCTCGCTACTCTGGCAGCCAGGGATCACGTAATGGCTACCTGGGAACGCCCAGCTTGAACGCCCGTGTCCTCCTAGAGACTCAGGAGTTGTTGAGGCAGGAGCAGAGGCGCAGAGAGCAGGAGGCCAGCAAGGCCAGGCCGCATCCCTCACCGGAAACCCCCAGCGGGAGCACGTACGACCACAACAGAGACCACACTCAGGCCCCAGGCCCGGCCCCGGTGCAGGCCCCACCTCAGTCAAAGGGCCCCTACAGACAAGACGTACCCCCCTCGCCTTCTCAGCTCGCCAAGCTCAGCAGGCTTCACGGCTCAGAGAAAGGGAGGCTGTTTTACTCCTGAAACAGTGGCAAGGAACTGGAAATTGGAACTTTTGAGGAATTAGGAAATTAAAAATGATAAAAATGAAAAAAATGATTTTTTTATATATATATAATGCTGAGATACAAAGATTTTTATGGGACTGTTCACAGAAAATGTTAATATTTAAAAAAAAAGATTTTTAATGATATAAACAATTAGTTATATGAAAAAGACATTATTTGAGATGTTTTACTGCCTAACATCATGATCATCTATCTATACTGTATAGTTTAAGTGCCTTCTAGCCCATTGATTGTTCAACCTTTTGGAGGCATCAGCTCTATTTTTTTGGCTCATGTACATCTACAGCTTTGACCCACCCGTCTGGTACATTCAGGCATTCACATGTCGGTCGATACCACATTTATTTTGCCGGTCGCGGCGAACATTTGTGGAGCGCTACGTGTTTATTTGAGTGTGTAGTCTGTGTGCACATATGTGTGTGTGTGTGAGTGAGTGCCTGCAGGAGTTGGCCTGTAGTGACAGAGTGTGGAGGTTAAGCAGCTTGTGTGAACTGTAGAGTCAGAGTTGGATTTTGGGCATGACCACTCAACAACCCCCCATCCCCCACCTTCATCCCAGTATATGGAAATATCTCCCTTTTGGTTTCAGATACAACACTTACCCAGAGTGTTTATCCTCTTTCCATCCCCTTCTTATTCAGTATGATAATCCTGAATTCTCTTTTCCTCTGCTGGCAGTCTTTTTTTTTTCTGTCACATTGTCACCCTCGCTATACGGTACTCTCAGTGGAGGAAAACAGCTTTAGATCTACTTTATTCCTACCATGCCCCGCCCACCCAGGGAATCCAAGAGAATAAATGGGGTCAGGTCTGGGTTATTAATTAATGTTCCTCATTAATAATGAATGGACCCCTTTGTGTTTGTGTGTGTATGTTGTCATGTGTGGCAAGAAGGCACAAACAGCGACCTTGCCGGCGTGGCTCTGGCCTCACCTAGGATGATTCAGCTGTAACCGAAGCCTGTTGGTGTCTGAGTTGTTCCTTGCTGAATATTTCATCAGGGTGGTTGCATGGGAAACCACGTCGGCTCTGCAGTGGGCGGCCTCAGTGTGGGACCGCCTATCCATCGGCCCGGGTACAATGGAGCTGATTTTGTTTTCCTTTCATGATTATGTCCATTGGTGGAAGCCAGTCGGGAGCTTTTCCGTTGTTCAATCAATAATTACTGGTGCGTTTTGTGCGTTAGAGTTTATGTGTGTGGCCGGTGTGTGTGTGTTCTTGTATTTCCTTCCCTGTAAGGACTTAGGGTAGAGCTCGGGAGCTTTAGTAGTCAGATTGAGAATTTTTGCCATGTGAGGCTGTTTGTCTTGAAGAGCAAAGGCGAGGATTAATTTTGGGTGTCAGTAGAAATTAGGATTAGATTAGGTTATGTAGTAGGGTTAAAATGAATGAATTGATAGTGGGTTTAGGACCAGAGGGGGTCATTTCATCCTTCAGTACATTTACATGTACTCAGAGAAACTAGGTTACACAGCTAAATGGAGAACAGAGTCACTGCAGGACCTGGTTATTCTAAATCTGCAGCGGGTCAATAATGTGATTTCTCCTTTACCCCTGATTTCACCTTTGAAGGATTACACTTACTTACAATATGATGCTTTAAGATGAATAAATTGGAATATTACAAATTATGAAAAGTTAAGTGATAGAAGACAGATGATTTAGGCTTCTTGGGGCCACTTTGTGTCAGTATAATTTTAAGCAGGACTTATAAAATAATTGTGATGAAGGGGGATGCTTTGCTTTGTGTGATGAACATTCCTGCTTGACAGTACAGACAGTGATAATCTGTCCCATCTTAAGTCATGGAAATACATATATGTGGCTTTCGAATTTGCATTCTTCAGAAGAAATCTGAGCTGAACCAAGTTTCTGGTTTACATGATGTGTATAAATGAGAAGTTATTGAAAAAAAAACAACTGATAATTAACAGTAAGTGCACATTTATGCACTGCTTTAGTTACACATAATGCAGTGACATATTTCCAAGATATATTTTTACAACTCACAGTTGCTGAAATTACTCATGTATGTTATTCTCCACTGTTTCAGATCAGCAGTTCTAAATATAGAAAGAAAGAATGGCTGCATTGAAATGAATTTGTGCCTCTGGGTCCTGGGTTTAGAACTGAGACTAGAATCATAAACAAGATGAAGTTCATGGTTTGTAGGCATGCGACGGTTACAGTAGGTTAGGAGAAGGATTTAAAATGATTATTGCAGTAGAGGTTCAGTGGTCCTCACACATAAAGGGGTATGTAAAGTACTAATGTTTGTTTGTCTACCAATGTTCCAGTGTGTGTGTGTGTAGGTGGGCGTGTATTTAAGTGTCTGTGAACGCTGCCAGTAACTGGATGCTCCAATATGTCTATGAATATGTCTTTGGCAGCCATATGAACCACTTGGCTGCTGAGTGAGAAGAGCAGAGGAGTGGGAGGGAGAGAAGATGGGAGGCCTGACCTTGCAGATGATTCAGTCAATGGAGTAATCACAACTATTCCTCTGAGTCTGCAGTACAAACACGAGGTTACCAACAAGCCTGTTCACTTTTGCTGTTTCTTCTCTTCTTCATTTATCTCCTTTATCTGATGTCAGCTTCACCCATTTTTTTTTCAAATCTGGACCAGAATTAGGTCTGGGATCTGTTTTTACAAGTGAGAGTGGCTGTGTGAATGTGGGTGTGTGAGGGGGGTCAGTCCAGACACAGCAGCTGTTTTAACTGATGTTTTCTGCATGGACGGGGGGGAGGGGATTGGGGGGGGTTCAAGTGCCTACTATATCTAACGAGTTTTTTTTCTGCTCATATGCAAATTTGATAATACCCCATATTGCGCGTTTATTATTTGTTTTGTGTAATTAATGTTTATTCACCGCCTCAGTGACACATGGATTCTTCCCATAAAGCTATTGTTTCGGGGGATTTTTTTTTTATCCTGGGAGAAATGAGAAATATATTGTTATTGTTTCATTGTGTTTTTATGACCATTCCTCATTGTGTTTTATTATCCACAATATGGTACTATGGTGGTAAAAAATGACTAATATGTAAGCACAGTGCAATTTTCCTTTTTACAACAGTGTATCATTAAGAACTGTTTCTGCCATTCTCTGTACATACAATATAAAGTTTTTTCAGTGAATAAATTGAGGGTAGTTTCAAATTCTTGTAACAATAATTTCCCTTGATTGTGTTGCTTTAACATTCCTAAATGTTTTGTCTTCTTGATAACACACCAGCAAAACAAGATGCATAATTCAAGACAAGTAATAAATAGCTTATTTCTTACTATTACCATACTGCATGTTTTAGGGTGTGACATTAATGATTTAAGAATTCAACATGAAACAATTTGTTCCACTTTTCTGTGTCCATCATGATTATAAATGTGGCTATTGTCTGTCAGGCACACATCGTAGGTTTGTAGCTGAACGAGGAGGACGTTCTTCTTTTAGTCATCTGGTTGCCAGATCCTTCCTCATGTCTTCAACAGCTAAAAATAAAACAAAAGAAAAAAAAGAAAAGAGAATCAGGATTTTCTGAACAGTTCCAGTCATAACTGCACGAGTGCTGAAACAAGATGAACCTCTGCATGGCCATATATTGGCACCAGCTCAAAATGTGGCTCCCACATTTGTTGAAGTGGCAGTGAAAAAGACCGATTAAAAACACATCCTCTCTGTCGCCATCTCTTTAATCTCCTCTCCTCATAGGTCACTGTTACGAGTGCTGGGGAGCTTTTGTCTTCAGCTGGCTTAACTTCTAATAACATCCTGTGATGACTTCGATGGTGATAAAGACAATAGTCATATTTCTGATGTTCAACTGAATGGGGAAGGCAGCTTTTTTAGAATTTGCCGGCGCTGGCCATGCATCAAAGAGCTCCTGCCAAATCTGTCTTCATCCTGAGGAAGGGTGAGGCCTTTGAAAGAATCCGTCTGGTCAGAGTGGAAATATACTAGAAAGCACATGCATCAGGGATAAAGATATCCACTCATCCATATATCACCTTTGGAAATAAGGGTAAAATTAAGGTGAAGAGGGAAAGGAGACCAAACAGTGGAAATTTGCTCAGACTGCGAGAGAAGCTAAAACCTTGAATAATACCCAGGGGGAGAGTTTAAAAAGCATCTCTGAAGTAACTCCATTTGAACATCCCTTCTGGGCCACAGTCCATTTCCTTCAATATTACCTTTGATTGAGTGTCAATAGAGCAAATGTAAATGATCCTGATCCTTGGTCCAGTCTGCTTTTCAGTCAGATGCTTATTAGGGGCCCCATGCTGCGTTTTAGCTTTCACCTTGGTCACATTTTAATGACTTTTATAGACACAAATCTCCCTTAGATTCAGGTGCTGTTTAAGGTGAATTCAACAATGCAAGTGACCTCTTTAACTGTCTGTTTTTAAGCAACCTTGTAAGAACCCCGGCATGGTGTCCCAGGACTCATGGGAGAAGGTGTACATGTGGAACGAGACATGCATTTTTTTCACCACTTTTATTTTCACTTGCATATGAGGCTTCGCAAGCCTTCCTTAACCAGCGGATGGTACACTTGCTCTTCTCTAGGACTGATAGAGTTAAGTAGTGTAGGAAGAATATGATCCTCTCCAGGTTCACAAATACCAGTTAGGAGTGCAGATATCATATATGATGGAGAAAAGTTTGCTTTATAGACAATAAAATGTTCATTGTGTAGCTATATTTCTATTATGATTTGTGGAAATGTATTGAAGGGATATTCTCCTGTGCAGTAACGTCACTGCTATAAAACCGACATCACAGACATAAATCCAGCCCACATATCCATAGAGGTAATGTAAAGCCATCAAAATACAATAGGTTTCATCCTTTCATGATACACAACGCAGCATGTAACCTAGTGGGTACTCTGCTGTATCAGCTTGCACCCTTAACACTTTGAGGCCTGAGGGAACAGTAAAGCTGTCTTTGGCCCCGCTCTGCCTGATCATTACTCACACTGAAAGAGCTCCACAGAGTCTTTAATATCCCCCTTTTGCATTCCCACCATCATAATACTCTATAATGAAAACCTTCAGCGATGTCCAGTGATCAACAGCAGACTCTGTCATTTGGCCAGTTTGATTTCATTACTCCACTTTGTCCTCTTGACCCCAGCAGGCCGACCAGTAGACCCCTGTGTTGGCAAGTGCAAGTGTGTTGATATGAGAAGCAGATGGGGTTCGTGTGAACCGCCAGTAGATAAAAATTCTAGCGTCCAGGGATTTGGGAGATGATTTTTTTAAAAGCATCCTTTCAGCCTGGCGAGGCCTGGAGTTGGAGTCACCTGTTTTGGGTTGGAGAACCTGCTTTTCCCTCTGATCCCCAAACTGCTGCCCCGCTGGGATTTCAAAAGAGGAAGCCGACTCTGTTGTAGGAAAAACTGTGGTCATAAATCTCGACAGATGCGCAAGAAAGGCCAATTGTGGGAGGCTGACATGAAGACACACACACACACACACACACACACACACACACACACACGCATACCTGCGGGTTCTTCCCTGAAGCTTCAGGCAACATCTGGTGAGTGCGTGTGTCAGAGGAGAGGCTGGTCTCTGCACAGTGTGGGTAGAGGAGGGAGGAGGGATAATGTCTTTCACTCTCTGGACTACGATGTTGGATTTTGTGTGTGCGTGTGTGTGCGTGTGTGTGTGTGTGTGTGTGTGTGTGTGTGTGTGTGGCTGGGAGGCACAAAGAGTCGCAGATGAACTGTCTGAAAAAATGACCAGATGAGGAACAGAAAGAGGGTACTGTGTTTATCTGAACAGCCTCATCCTCCTCTTAGTGTGGGAAATTATAATCTTAGCTGCAATCCAAGCATCTTTATACGGCCAGATAATATGTGAAACTGGAGGAAAAACGTTTTACGCAATAAGCCCAGCAGTTGACCTTTAAGTAGTCAGGAATGTGATGTCTGATAAAGCTCCTACAACTGAGCCTACTGAAATTTTAAGACTGACATAAATCTGAAGGATTTAGACTCATAGCATACGGATGAAAGCTTGTCATTTTTCTCTGTGTTTCACATACTTTACAATATGGAAAAAATGAGTTATATTGAATTTATTCAAGATGTTTAATGGTGGTTTCTTAGACAGATGCAAGATTAACAGCCAAAGTTCTTAAATATAATATTGTCAAGCACCATTTGTATTTGATTAAGTCTTGATTTAGTCTAATTAAGATGTTCAGTGCGGTCTGTGTTCTATTGTAGCTGACAGGAAATAAGCTTTAAAATGGGACGTAGGCTTATCATAATTATATCCTGCACATCTATTAAGAGAAAAGTAGATCAGTTTGTCTAATTGAAGAATCACACTAAACCAAAAACAAGCAAAGACAAAACTGCGTATACGGCCACACAATGAAATGCTATTAGCTGAAGAGAGAAAGAGGCACTGCTATACTGTAGTGAGTAGAAAAACATAGTCAGAGGAGACAAGTAAAGTGGTGACGCGTTGTAATTTACAGCTCTGTGGCTGTTGTTAGCCATAGATTGCTATAAGTTCAGCAGTTTCTGTTTGAAACCTTTGGTGCCAGTTCCCATCTGCTTTTCACTGCTGACTGCAATTTTATGCTTTTCAATTCCTCCCCATCAGGTGTAAAGAAGTGGAAGAATTCATGTCTTATTAGCTGCTGAACTGAGCTGACTTAAACAGGAGAGTATATTTAAGAAACTCTGTGCTGAATTTCTGAAATTCCACACTTATCAAGTCTTTTGAACCAGTTTTAAGGTCAGATGGAGCGGTTTTATTTTCCAAGAGTTCACATCGACACATTTTTTTTACTCACCCCGCCAGCAGCATCGTTCTGCAGATTACAGAATATTTTGCTTTCATGAACTCGGCTGTGTACTGAGCCACCAGGTCACCCAGCGAAGAAAATCTTTGATATCTTTTTTCAGCTCAGCAGATATAAATCATCAACTGGAAGGCCACAGTAGCCCGCCAGCTGACCTGCCACAACATCAATTGAAATTGAAATGAGGTCTCTTTGGGCCAAAATAGGTCCCAGCCAAGCCACAGCAGTGCCCCGACAGGCCTCCTCTTCCTGTGCCAATTGAACCTGGGGGCCCTTTCCCATCCCGCCACCCATGGAGCGTCACACGCTGCGTGGAACCAGCATCAGCCCCGAAGGCGACGAGAGCCGAGGACTTCCCCACAAATGAGGAGAAACAATCAAGATAACAAGCCGACACATGTGCTCTGAGTCACCCCCCTCGTGAAAGCTCGGGCTTGATGTTTTTACTTGAACATTTCATTTACACTCCAGTGGGATTTGAGGTCACCATGAAACCTGCAACAAAGTACATGAAACAGTCTTTGGGGTTTGTGTGTAGTTTGTGATGCAACTTCATTACACAGAAACATGGTTTCATTACACTGTGTCTCCTCTGAAGCCTCGCAACTATTTGAATGATAGCGACGTCACTCTGGTGAGATTTAGCCTGTAAAAACTGCTGGTGCTGTTTGTTCTTGTTTGTATGACACACTGTTGCTGTGCAGTGAAGGGCCATACAGGCCATTAGAGATATTTCTGTGGAAACAGAAGCTTGTGGGCAACTATGGGGTATCCCCTGGTGGGCTGCACTGAAGGTAATGGGAGCTGTCATATTCCACACTCACACACTGTGGGGAAAATTCTGGACCCTTTACTTTTCAAATAGCCCGTCGGAGAGCCGGATTGAAAACAGAAGGTGTTCTGAGGGCCGTTTGATTGGCAACACATGTTGACAGAAACCGTTAGGAACGACAGAAGTCTCTTTTCTAGCAGAGGGAGCCTTTGATTCTTCAAAAAGTGTCTCTGAGGCATCTGTCCTGCATGAGGCATCTTCTCATGCGCACAACGCTATTTAGCCCCATTACTTGGCGCAAGTCATGAGAGAGTCAGCACAAGTTCACTGCAAAGATAAGCTGATGGTTTATAGCTGCACTCATACTCTTAGCTCGCGGCCAAGCAAGTAAATATATAATGAAATAAAACCGACAAGCACAATTTCATCTTGTTTTCATGTGTGGACAAGGAATTACACATACTTGACCAGCTTTGAAATGGTAATGCATTGTTTGAAGTATTCTGGTAAACAAAGTAGCACAACAAATGCAAATATGTGCTGCTGTTTTGATCTCGTAATAATCTCTTCCACCAAATTCAGGTTGTTTCTGTGTTTTCAACATCAAATAAATGAATTATTCTACTGAATATCTACTCGTGATTGCATCTATAATTAGTTTTTCCATCCCTCTCGCTGGCCTCTGCTTTATCCACCTTTAACTGTACAGATGATTATGATTCTGTGAGAGGGTTTCTGCCTTCTGACACTGAACAAAGCCTTGTTTTCTCGCCACAAAACAGTTGCTGTGCAGCTGCCATCCTGTCTGCCATACATTAAATATATACTGTGCTGTCATTTATGTTGACATTTCATTTGTTTGCCTTGACACGCAGACACATTTGATCCATGTGTACTTGTTCTGTCTCACTGTCCCGGGGAATAAAAGACTCCAGCATTGCTGAGTATTTATGGATTTATGGATTTATACAGAACATCCCAGGCCACACGTTCTGCAGAAGGGAGCAGAATGGCTGCAGCAAAGTGTCTCCGTTGAAAATCTACATGGGAATAAATCCTATAATCTCTCCCCAGTTTGCACAGAAGACTGGCTGAGAGCAATTACTCTGACAAAGAAAGCATTTTTTTCCCTTCTTCCTCTTCCTCCTCCTTGCCTTCTACTATACTCTGTGCCTTGTGTCAAATTAATCCTCTGAACTTTCCTAAAGATCTTCGTCTCTTCCTTTTTTCTGCCTGAGAGTGCAGCCACTCTCCGTTTTTTCCCCCCCCTTGTCTTTTTCAGATATGGCACCCGGGAGGGGAGATTGCCTTCGGAATGAAACAGCTGTCAAGAATTCCCAACGTCTCCACACGCTTTCTCCCTCTTTGTTCTACCTGACCCCCCCTCATCTCCCAACCCCACTCATGGAGAGAGAGACGGAGCTACGGAAAGGCCTTATCTTTTCTCTGTGGGATCCTCACAGGTGCTGAGTGATGGGAGGGTGGGGACGGGGGTCCTCGAGAAGGGGGAGGGAGTCGAGGGGAGGAGGGGAGGAGGGGAGGAGTAAAAGCGGATTAAACAGAGGAAGGATGGCGTTCCTTTTGACAACCGGGGGAAGAGGTGGGGGGGTGGAGCTGCTGCTGGTGATTATTTAACGATGGAGGTGGAGGGTGTGGGGGTGTGGGGGGGATTTAGCCTGACACCTGTGGGGGAGTACACAGGGAGGGGGTGGAGCCTGCGAGAAAGGGGGTGACCATCTGTTGCAGTCACAGGCGATGGAGACGAGAGGCACCGGGAGCCTTCAACCTAGTCCAAAAATGTTAATGGAGTACTGATGATGCATATCAAACGCACATCTGCGCTCAGAGCAGAACTCTTCTTACAGTAAATATACGATTCATACCATTACATGTTTCCTATATATATATATAATATATAGATTTTTTTTTTTATTTAGTACTATCACCTTGGATTGTGTTATTTTCTCCTTCACGTGATGCCAAAGTTTCATTATTGTTTCATTATCGTATTATTGATTTTTACTTTAATTGACCTGGTAGCATAAATGCCCCAAACCAAACAATCCATACTTTAAATGGCTCTAATTTGATTTTTGTTTTGTTTTTGTTTTAAACATTAATCTGAATTTGATTGTGGATGCAGTGGAGCAAGGATGATGAATTGTTTGTTTCACAGTAGCTGCCATACGACAAGGTTACAGGACTTAGCTTTTGAAAAGAATAACAGGGTCCAACACACTGTACAGAGAAACAGTGTTAGTTAAGATATTCCCTGTGTTATATATTTGCATATCTGTGGCACTGTGATTTTACACGTTCTGCAGTGTTAATAACATTTCCTACAAGCATAGAGAGATTGGATGAATAAAGTTCCTGCCTGGTCGCAGGTTACTGTATTCTTGGAAATCACAGGCTAAACCTGTGTCCTAAATTGTTTTGCCAAAATTAGTTTTGAGGAAAACATTTCCTGTCTGAATTATGATCACTGGCAATGTTGCTGCAAGTAGCCATACAGGGAAAGACTGGTATAAAATATTAAACAGGTCTTGCCTTGATATTTGAGTATTCAACCATTAAGCAGGCTTTCACAGGGATCGAGATGTTGTAGGGAAACCAAAGAGTGTGTTGTAAGGGCAGAGGGGTACACTCAAAAAGAAAAAAAAGAAAAGAAAAATGAAAGAAAAAGAATACAACTTTATAGTTCCACCAGGAATGGAAATTTGTGTTTGTCTCACCAATAAAGGCAATAAAACAGAAAAAAATATACATACATGTGCATGCTATTGCATCTCTTCACATCCAATCACACCTCTCCATTCACTTTGTTTTCACTTTGCTCTCCCTTTAGACTCAGTCTGAATACACCTTCACATTGTGAGTATACAAGGGTGGACATTTTGGATTTCAAACACATCGTCTCGTGCTTTGATACTGCAGCACATGTGGCCCCCATCCCTCTGCCGACCTGCGCCTGCTTTCTTCCACACTAACAGTGAGTATCTTTAATGGAGACGGTGTTTTGTTTTTCCTGTCTCTGGGGATAGATAATGGGGAGCGCTCCCCCTCTGAGGCGAACGGGCCAGAAGAGGCTCTGTAAACATGGGGGAATGAAGATTAATCACACACTAGAGATGGTGTTCCCACTTTAATAATCAGTATTGATTACTGTCACCTTACATCTGCACCAACAGCTGCTGCGAGGGGGGCCCGTCGCCCAAGGCTGGTCCACCTCACACTTCCACTGTTAAATCATTGTGTGTGCTCAGTGGAGAATTGTTACCATGAAATACGTACCAATAAATATTCTTTATTATCTATCAAACAAAAAAAATATACAAGCTTACATAAGCTGGTATATGTAGTCAAACCTTAACCTCATAAACATTTACTTTAAACGCTTCTCTGGTCTCCTCTGTACTAATGTATTGAATTCAGCATTCTGCTCTCAAAGTATAAGACTAACTACCCTGAACAATGAGACCATTTAACAAACTTTAAGATGTGCGATGTAAACGTATTATTGTGTCGTCAGATTTGGTCATTAAACACAAAAAGCAAGCACAAGAAGTAGAATGTAATATAACCTGACAGCAACACACGATATAAAATACATTTTAGTCAGTCTCTTTAAAGTTTCTGTGGCTAATAAAGCAACAATGAATAGCTTGTACAGGTTTTGTGTGTGTGATTATTTGAGGAAGTTGCCCCTGGGAAAACTGGGGCCTGCCTGTTTGCCTGCCTGGTCACACCTGGTCAAGAGTTTGCACTGCATGGAGCGACTGGGCTCTTCTCTATTTTCATAGCTTCACCAAATGTCACAGTATGTTATCTTGATTTCCACAGCACTGTCAGTATACAGCGCGAGTGTCAGACTTGGAGACAGCACACCGTCTTAAGAAGACAACCCACAGCATACTTTCTGTGCAACTTTAGTTCACACCTCATTTATTTTTCAACCAGTTCCTGCACTAGTGACAGTTTCCTTATAGGACCAAATTAACATGTAAAACTCAATACAGCAGCAACCTGATAAGGTGTAATAAGGTGTTTATTTGCGTATTGTTATGCCCAGTGCATCTGCATTATGTAATGCATGCTGTCATGATGTCATTCATTTTATGTGGCACAGTAGAGTAGGTCTAACCCTGTACTGTACGTCTTACAGTGAATGACGTGCACTTGTTCAAAATCCATCACTTTTAGGAAGCCAGATGTTTTATAACCGTCAGTTTGTCATGATCTGTCCTGTGGTTTTCATGTTGGTCCTGTTTTGACTTGTTTTTAAGTGTGTCATGTTGTTTAGTTATGTCTTGTCATGTATAGTCTTCACGTTTGTCATGTTTTAGTTGTGTCTTGACTTGTTAAGTTCCATGTTTGTCATGTTTCTGGTTTCTTGTTCTGGCATGTCATGTTTTATTTTGAAATCTACTCTGCCTCATGTTTCAGGTCGCTTTACTTCCTGCCACAGTGTGTTTCCCACCTGTCTGATTGTCTGCCTCGCCCTGATTGTGCCCACCTGTTCCTTGTTACCTCGTGTATATATAGTCCGTGTCTTCCCTTGTCTTGTTGCCAGATAGTCATGTTTCTTGTGTCATTGTCATGTTCTACGTCTGAGCCTCAAATGAGTTTTGTGTTTTTTGCCACTTTCCTTGCCTTTTAGATTTTTGCCTTTTGAAGGGCTCCTTTGGTTAATTAAAACATTTATTTTTGAACTTCTCTCCTGAGTGACGTGTCCTGCATTTGGGTCCTACCTTGTCTGCCAGTGAGAA
>JBAJHX010000046.1:3932398-3973897 GCA_037176925.1 Amniataba percoides | reverse complement strand
TGATTGAGAGCATGTGCAAATCTTGAATGGAGGTGTGAAAATCTCTTCACATGGGTGTTCACAGTCATAGGTCATGATCAAAATGTATGTATGGAATATATGCTATGTTATTGATTAACAATATGGCAGCAGTATGCTCTTCTGTGTTTGGGTGGATTGGGGGGGCTGACAAAAGGCTATTCACCGCCTCACCCCCACCCTGTGGTTGTTGATAGTGATCCATTTTTCAGCACAACTTTTTTGCTTTCTGAATAAATAATACTCTCTTTTCAGGCTGTCATGGGACATGAGAATCTTTCTTCGAAGATGGGCGAACAAATCAGGAATGTACAAAGTCCCGTAGATGCTGAGGGATTTACCATAACACACCCAAACAACATTATCCACAGTTACAGCGGCAGTGATACAAGTGTGGAGGAGAGATAAATAAATAAAAACAACTTCAGTAATACCTGAACTCTGACCCCTGGCTGAGGCGTGCTGTTGTGATGGGGGTTTGCAGACACAGTGCTCGTGGGTAATGAGAAAAGAACAGTAGAGGGGTTTCAATGAATGAGAACACGGAGCCTTGTGACCCTAGGACGGCTTTTCTCCGTCTCCAGAGCCCGGGGCAGGAAGGCTGGGAGATTGAGTGCCAGTGGGGGCCATTTGATTGGCGTCTGCACCGTGTCAATCTGAGCAAACACAGGAAAACTGATGTGGAATATAAACAGCTGATCACAGCAGAGATAAAGCTTACCATGTTAGATTTAAATGGACACAAGTTACTTTGAAGACAACAGAAATTAGGCTCTAGGTATTATCGACTGGAAAAGTATCGTCTTAAAATTTACAAGTGAAGTCAATGATTTCAGTGGAGATTGTTGCAGCTGCGCTTTGTCTCCAACTTATTGTGCTGGAATAATTACACAATCATGTTGTCATCTGTAAGTACGAGCCCACGCGCTTGGCCAAGGTCCATTTAAACTATTCAAAGAGCTACACCTCTCAGATAATTATGTGGCAAAACAACAGATCAATAAAACCATTTATTTGGAATGGCTTTTAAAGTGGAGTTCATTCATGCATTTTTGTAAACACAGTGGGACCCAGAGCAAGGTGTAAGATGTGATGATTGTTGCTGTGCGTGGACGGTAATGATGATGAACTCTCTGTCCATTCCATGTGCACTTATTGAACGTGTGCCATTATTCACGTACTTAGAGGAGAACACAGATACATTCACAGCAGAGTCATTTAGGGAATTTATCTGCGCAGATGTGCTGCCATCCTTCCTGCTGTGTACACAGATTAAATTATTAAAACTTGCTTTGAATTACTTGAATAATGTCTTAAAAGGATGTGATATCTTTGTAGAAAAGAGAAATACAATGGAAAATATTCTGTTATACAGCAATGCGGCAAAATGCCTTGGTCTGACTGATTGATTGGACTGAAACCTGAACGTTCCTCTGACAACAAAGCAACTCTGAGCCTCGACATTCTGTTTGTTGAATGATAGGAAATCACAGAAAATGACAGAGATAACTGAAAACTCAATAACATCTGCAATTTTTCTTTTACTAGGTGTTTTCCTCGCCTTGTCCTTACAAAATAACACTCTTTGTTCTAAGTCAGTCAATAGAAAACTGCTTTTTAGATTCCACTGTTTGATAAATTAGGAGTAAACAAGCTGAGGTGCCGCCGCTACAACTGCTCTATTTACTGGTCGAGGGCACAAATAATGATGGGTTATGTCTGCAGAAATGTGACTAAGCCGGCTATTATTCGTATCGGAAATGTATCTCTGATTTTAGGTCAGCGCTCCTGACAGCGCTTGGGTTTCGAGGTGTGAAATGCTAGATGATTGTCGTCAAAGCTGGGATCTGAGAGGAGGAAAAAAAGGGGGGGGGTGGCGTAATTGTGTGTCATTTCACAACCGCTGATCTCTGTTAATAATCATCCCTGTGTGGATGTATGAAAATGTGCTCCCCAAGTGTCAGAAACATCTATCAGCATGTCTAATGGAGCCCTCGGTCAATGAAAAATGCATCGGCTGATTCAGATGTGAGGGGGCGAAAACTAAGCCTTCATACTTAGAATTATTTATGACGGTATCTCAACCAAGCGAAACAGTAACCTGGCTGTCTGTGTGTATGTAACGCGTCGCTGTGTGCTTCATTATGTTATGCAGGTTACATTACGCTCTGTATCTGGACACTAAGGCTGTTGTAGATGTAGCATGGATGCAGTCAGGAGGTGCAGAGCCTGCGGGAGTCTGAACCGACTGGAATTTCTCCAGTGATGTATTTGTTGGTTGTTTAGTCACTTGTTGACTGTGTGATTTCTGAATCTGAATGTGCAAGTCTGCTGTTTGCTTGTGTGAATGTCTTGAAACTGTTTTTTTTATTGTGCTATGTGAATGGTTATTTTTATTGTGTTGTTTTAGTACTGTGTAAGTAATGCCTTCGATACATTTGAGGCATTGATATCTGGTGTAAACATGAACAGTAAGATCTGTTCATGTTTTTAGTCCGTCGTTGATTTTACCTCCACATAAAGAAGTGGACTGGAAAAGCTGCATAAACAGCTGGCTCCATTGTCAGCTTCCAGTTGTGCTTTAACTGAAGCAGGGAAAGTCCTATTACTGACCTCACAGCCTGTGATAAAGTTAGATCATCCTTATGGCCTTGAGCTGTGACATTAGTGAGTGACTCCGTTTTGATGAGATACTTACATAAATTAAAACTGGGACCTTTGCGACTAATTATTGAACCAACTTCAACATGATAAAAAGTTCAGGTGTCCTCTGTAGCCGTTCCAAGATCAAGCTAACCTGTAATTGCCAATAGCTTTTAAGGGAGGGAGAGGATTAGCATTTGTCTCCGTCTTTGCATGAAGTCTTATCTTAACCAGCAGGACCAACACTACGAAAAAGGTCTAAGTTAAATTAAACCAAATTATACTTAAATTGAAAGTGGGAAGGTTTTTTTTCTGAACTAACTTTGAATAAAGGCAGATCATGATCATGGCTGTGGGCTGATACATAAGTGATTTAGTCATTCCTGATGAGACCCTTACATAAATTAAATACACGAGTTACCTTTAAGGCAAGGATTATAAGAATAATGATCAAACTAACATCACCATGATGAAAAGTTCCAGTGTCCTTTGTTGCCACTTTAAGAACAAGCTAATGGCCAATACCTTTTAAAGCAGGATGAGGATTAGCATTCGTCTCCAGTCGTAATCCAGTGATGAGTGAGGGTGATCCGATTGTATCAGTGGGGCTGAGTAATCCACTTCACATGTTCCTTATAATAATTTTAGGCAGGTAATCAGCAATTTGCAATGGGTTATCTTTTGAGAGTAACCTCACCAACCCTGTTAATCTATTAAGATTCACCCTAGTGTAATTTCATATTAAACTGGGTGACAATTCATTAGGTGGGTGCGCTGGCTCCTGAGTGCTCAACGCACTGCAATTACAGCCCATAGTGGAGGGCCCTGACCCTGGAATGGGCCTGCAGTCACGACGACCAGTAACACTAATGGAAGTAGAGGACTGAGGGGACAAGATGGCTGTCATACTCTCAGCAAAGGGCGTGACCGCCCTGACAGGTGAGGATGGGCGTCTTGTAATTATTTAGCGAGGACACGGACGGGAACATTAGGAATGAGCGGAGGAAATGGAGATCAGATGGAAAGTGAAATGGGCAGAGAAGTGCTGAGGTTGAGTGCTTGTTGCAGACTGAGGCTCAGATGGCACATCTTGTCAGAGAGGGCTTTTATAATGGTCGGAACTCTCTTTTTGGCTCGGGGCACAGTATGTTAACGCTGAGTAATATTTAAAATGACTTTCAACGTAACAGCTAAACGTCTTGAAAGCCAAGATAAACGAGACCAATACAAATTTCATAGCCCAATGAGATTAAGTCATTACAACACCTTACGTGCTATAATTTACTTTTAAGTATAGCAATATTCCATGAAGCCTGCGTGTCATGGTTTTTTTTATGTGGATCGCACCCCTTAATTTCAACAGCTGAAAATGTTCTTGCCTTTTTTTTCTCCGTTTTCTCAGCTGCATGGCCACACAGTGTTGCATTTCACTCCAAAATTAAGTGAGCTCAGTGTTTGGAGTACCGAATCCAAGTCTTCAGTGATGAATTGCGAAGCCTTTTAAGCAGGAGACTTATTGAAATTAATAAACATAGGAATGTTGATTCAGAAGATTAGAGTTGTCATAACGAGTCTTGATCAGATCTGTCTGGTGTGTTTTTGTCAAGATGGTATGTGATTTGTTGTTCTGAAATTCCCTGAGAGAGAATATGTATGCATCCATAGATGGGGACACAGATGCACACACATTTTCTTGCAGGATCAAGCCTTCTGTTGAGGGAATGGGATCCTGCATAGTGTAACAGTCACTGTAGAGGCGACAGAGTCTGTTTTGAATTGTGTCTCACGGGTGGAATATAGATGACATCCTTGGCATTACTCCAAAGAGATAACTGAGTCAGACATAAGGAACCCCACTGAGGCGGAAGGAAATGGGAAGGAAATGGCTCCATGCAGGCCTTCCAGGCCATTGTGTGTATCATACCTCTCTAATCTCAATGCGATCTGTGTTCCTCTTTCCCTCCCGCTCTGGTTGCCAAGTTGATCAGCAGGCTTCTTTTTTTTCTATGGATAATACGTCAACATCTAATTGGCTTTTTAGCAAACGTAAGCAACTGTACCATCAGCACGCAGAGAGCAGTTACAACATCAGTACACTCTCTCCATCGATTTACATCAGGTCAGAAGATATTTACAGGCGCAAAAATACAGTGCACAAGATCTTAATCTCATCGAGCCGAGTGTATCAGTCCTAAAATTGTACAATTGAAAACAATCCCCTGGTGCATTATAAATATTCAAGTTTTGCTCCAAAAGATATGAGCTTGTTTAAAAAATGTTCAAGATATATGTATTTCAGGACAAGGAATGAGAAAGATCACTGCACAATAAAAAAGAAAAACATAAGAAAATACAGTGGACCCCATCTCAACCCACAGACTTTCCTAAGCTCTGGATACATATTACAAATATAAGTCTTAAAGTTAAAAAAAGGCAATACAAAGGGTAATAACTGAAATGTCATACAGTTTTACAGATCTCTAATTTAAGATGTTTTTTCTTCTCAGATCCTTCATTTAAATAAAAATACAAATACCACAATATCAAATGCTCTATTACACATGAAACTCCTGTATTCAATGGGTCATGAAGTGATACATGAGAAACAAAAACAATGTGCTCATTTTTTGACCACAACTAAGTGCAGTTGCCCACTGGACATCTTGGAAGCAAGGCTGAGTTATTGTGATATGTCCCGATCTCTACATAGACCTATTTTCACAGTTGACTTCTGTAGATATAACATGTGACAATACACTTCGTCAGTGTGGTCAGTTTGTTAAATACACAGGCAAAAGGAACACCTAAATCTTCAAACTTTAACTCAATTATAACTACTGATGACTTCAAAAATTGTAGTTTTTGCAATGTAATGTACTCTAAAGGATAAGTCATTCGAAATTTGAAATATGAAAATGACCCAGTGTTTCATGCTATTTTTCTCATTTGCTGTCTTTTGTAAATTATTTAAAACAGTGATAAATGGCTTTTTGTGTGGAATGTGCTATATGAATAAGTATAGCTCTGCAAGATGGGACTTCATAGTCTTCAGTTAAAAGTGAATTGTCTTATTTAGGACAGTAGTGCTTTGGCAAAAAAAGATAAAACTACACACCAAATAAGTAAAAAAGGAACATAAATCTGAGAAAACGGCATGCCAATCAAAAAAACGGCAAGAGAACAAGAAGGCTGACTTCAATCACATCGCTGACAGCAGCAGTTACTGACACAAGTTTAGTTTCCACCAAAGTTTAATTATACTCAAGCAGGCACCCATTGGGAGAGACGTGTCACACCACCTCAGGGGGTGTTGAATCTCACAGGTTAAACATAGAGCGAGAAGCGTGGGCCGCCACTCCACCTGCTATTCTCCATTACACTGAGCAGAATGTATCAGAGAGCGAGAGATGGACAGACTCTAAACAGACACAGACAAGCAAGTGTACATACTGTATGAGCAAACATTTACAGAGAAAAGGATTTGTCTGGAAACTGGTGCGAGGCTGCAGCCCTCTGCTTCCATTTCTCTCTGAGATTCTCAGTGCTTAGCATTCAGTGATGGAAAGGCTGAGGATGCGACTGTCTTCCCTTTAGACAGCCCAACCCCTGACGACTGTCATGACCGCAACGTCTCGTATAAGAGCAGGAGGGATGGAGAGGGGGGATAAAGACAAGGTGACAGAGACGGTGGCAGAATAAGACACAACACCTTCATGTTTTCATCCACCGTCAGGCAGATGCTATGTTGCAAAAACATATCCTAGAAAAACATGCAGTCTCTCCAGAGCTCAGTAGCGCTGTGACATTACTATCACATCTTATTACAATCATACTCTAAGGTTGTGCTTGAACTTGTGCTTCCAGTGTCTGATCATCATCAGATTTTTTACCCTAAAAAAAATGACTGAAACCGTTCATCACAAGGGCCGACTAGTAAGCTGTCTGGAGAACACATTGAAGGCTATTGAATGAGTAATGGCACTTTGTAGTCAGTGTGTTTTGAAAATTAAATAGAGAGTGTAGGACTGTGCAAGACTAAATTCTTTTTCATCTTCTTAGCCACAGAGACCGTCTGCCATTTTAATTTCATGCGACACGTCCTGATTGGCTTACCAGGACACTGTCTGACTGAGTAGTTCTTTTACCCAAAACCCAATCACTGCTGCAGTGACATCACACTCTGGAAATTACTGGAGACAGCAGGAAGTATCCAGCATAATTTGTTTCCCTCAAGCCTTTGGGCACTGTCCAGTTGACAGTATCTACTTCATTACAGGTCAGTGATGGAAACACAGCTGGAGGGACAGATAGAAAGGAAAAGCATATTTTTTTGATGAGTTCACACCTGGAGAGTTGATTTAACCTTTGAAGTAGTTCCTCCTCCACTTTAGTTTGACTGTGCAGGTGACAACACTGTTGTGCTGCTGGCAGCCAAAAACTGCACCAAGATGCATGAAATGCACACCGGCCTTTGCCCAGGAGAAGTGTGGCGTAGTCAGGGGTGAGTGAGAAGGTAATACAAGCCAGCTACAGGAAATAACCCAAAACACATGTTTTTATGGGTGCAAGGAGACAGATGTTGACATTTAATAGCCAGCAGTTACCCTTGTTTGGATAGTCTAGCATAACAAAATGATGGAAAATCTGGACTGATGCTCAGTTTCAGCTATTTCTTTGAAAAAAAAAAAAAGCTAAATTACAGCAAAGACTGCAGCTAAGTCCATCACGCTTATAATCATGTGAGACAGACAGGGGTTGAGAGTGAAAGTGGGAGACACCGTAGATGATGAAACTCCTCCACCGCTGAGGCTGAGCCGCACTTGGTCCAGACTTGGAGTCATGTGGAGGGCTTAAGGCTAGCTGCTGCAGCTAAGCTTCCTCCACTGTTGATCTGTCTGAGAGCAACAAGACAGCCGCACAGAGAAAGGGAGAAGAGAGAGAGAAAGAGAGAGAGACACACATGGGGGTGGCGGTGAGGGGGAGTGAGGCAGGATTAGGGAGATGGATTTGGATGCTGGTGAAGGGTAGCCAAACGGTGAGAATTAAGGGAAAACAGTGAGCAGTAAGGCTTATCAAGGCAAGTGAGATTTAGCGAGGCCTGAAAGCAGTCTTCTGCTGGATGCTGGGCAGTAAAACCTGTCTGCTGCCCCAGCTGAGGCCAAGAGAGCCCCAGTTGGAGGGACACCCCATCTAAACCCCCACCAAACGCAACATACCTCAACATTTCCTGTATCTTTTCAGTTTAAAGCCTTTATTTGTCAAATGATAAACTGAAGCTGTGGGGGAAATGTTTACTTCCTGAGACTTTTGTTTTTCTTTG
Organism: Amniataba percoides; assembly: GCA_037176925.1. Lineage (NCBI taxonomy): Eukaryota > Metazoa > Chordata > Actinopteri > Centrarchiformes > Terapontidae > Amniataba > Amniataba percoides. The sequence goes on along the minus strand of JBAJHX010000046.1, from coordinate 3,965,916 downwards.
AGAAAGAACTGATATCCTCTTGATGTTGTGAGGGTACGTTAAAGGCAGGGTTGTTTGTGTCTTTGTTGAAATCTGCCTTCACTGCATCCAGTTCTCTTTGAGTTTGACTCCGAGGCTGTGCCAGTGGTTACAACAATGGGAAAAATGATTTAATCACGCCTGCCTGTCGAGCACATTCAGGGTTCATTCTGGGATATGGCGCTCCATGAGGTGCATTTGGAAGTGTGTTTAGAAGATCTACTTTGTTCCTATAAACAAACTAGCCTCGAAAAAATATGTTTCTGAATCTGTGCTGGCATGTGTGCAAACAGAGCAAGAAGCAAAAACACAGGGTGGAACACTTTTTTTAAATTTAGTGTCAAACTGACAGCCTTCTTGGACTTAACAAAAGATTTGCTGAATTTCCAGACACTGCTGTCAACCTCTGGGTATTAGCATCAGGGCAGCACGATGCGGAACACTGACCCGTTCTTTCTTCTGGCATAACAAAATGGCAAAGAGGGCATCTCAAACATGCAGGATTTGTCTCATTTTAATATTAAGCACATGCTCTGCTTCCTCAAATGCGGGTGCCAAAAACAAATGTTTTCCATAATTCAATCAAGTGAAGCCAAGAAATAATCCATGACCATGTTTTATGTTTGTGAATAACCATGACACCACCTCTGAAAGTGGATTATTTTTTGCAGTCAGGACACAATACTCTCTGATTTTTCATTATCAGTCTAAGATCATTTCAAGAATCAGTAAATCCCATCATCCATCTCATATCTGTTCCATTTCCGAGGCTGCTCATGCAACAAGTTTTAAATGCCATAAATGTATTGTGGCTCAAAGATGTGTCAAAAAAGTTCAGTAAATTAGAAGACATTTGAATACCAAAGGTTAGTCTCTAAATTAGGGTGTCAGACGCTTCAGTCTTCTTATGCAAACTAGCTTGTCTTCTGAAAAGAGCTTTAATTTTCACCTTGCGTCTTTACTAAATAAAGAGTGTTAGCTAATACCTAGAGGCATGCAGTAGAATAATTTACACTAGTGAGATGAAAAGGGTGTCAGGGAATTAATTACGGCATTAAAGGTGCAGATAGCAACAGTCTCAATGCCTCTGAGAGACGACAACAGAGGAGAAGAAGAAAGAGAAAAGGGGAGATCGGTGTGTTGAAAGTTATCTCTACCCTGCAGCATAATGGGAGTGTTAAACACAGCTAAACACTTTAAAATGTGATTCGGTATACAGGAAGAGGCGCTCAGTGGAACGACCTCTACTTTACATCAGGCTGTGAGCACGGTTATAGATCACCTCCACTCTCTTCTCCTCTTTCTTTCTTGTAGTTCCAACTTGAGCAGATGTTGAGTTTTAATGTTTTTTTCTTTCTACATGTAAAGGTACACAGGAAGCCAACGCTCTTTCATCTCCAGCTGATTGCTGGAACGTTATTGCTTTGACTGAGGGTGACAGTAGCTGTCACGGCTGTCAAACGGCTCGGCCTGCAGCATATCAAACCGCAGGTTACAGTGTGACTGGTGACATGCTCAATCAGCCATTAAAGAGAAATCACTGTCAGCGCTACATGGCTGCTGACAATCAGTCATCACGGGGAGGAGACTCATAGGCCCAAATGGACTCAAGGTGATGGCAAGAAATAGTTTGTGATTAAAGGTTAGACAAACATATGAGTTTTATGATGTGCACTAAAAATACCGGTCTTTTATTAAATATTGGTTTTTGGCCAGTCATGTGGTCCCCCTGCAGCATGATGGAGATTCGTCTCTGGCATGTGACAGCACTCTCTGTTTGGAGGTCATCATGCACGTCTTGTGCAGTGTCCCACTGGGAGAGCGTGCAGGGAGGAGTGGAGGGTCAGCAGTTGGAGGATGTAACACCTGTTGTGGCTTAACTTACAGGGGATCACCATATGCAGAAGTTGTCATGGTCACTTTCTCCTCAGGGTCAAGCATGCAACAGTCAGAATGTTCCGTTGGTGTATGGAAATGAAAATAATATCATCAATAACACTGTTCAACAACACAAAGTTCCCGTGCTAATTAATCTACTCTGTCAACATTTTTTATCACACAGTTTTCAATATTGCTCTTTATGTCACATCAGTGACAATGATACGTGATGATAACAATATAATAAGCTGGGTAAACTCAGTAAATATGCAGTTCTGCCACTGACGTTTGTCATAAAATGTTATTATTTTTAAAACTCCTCCAGCTATTATCACATCATTGAAAGATGATGATTTTGATATTGAATATACAGACATATTCTGTTTTCCAAACCAGAAATAGTCTTTGAAGAAGTACTTGGATCTTGTACTTGACTGGGGAAAAAAGCTATGTAAATATGGTGGTTACAAACCACATATTCACCCTAGTAAAAAGCAGAACCAGAGATGTCGTATTGGTTATTCTACACATTCTTCTTCCTTGTCAAACCTTGGTACCCACTTTACCCACAATGCAACTCGACCACAAAGAGTCAAACTTGAATCAGACTACAACTGACACCACTTGAAGCAATTTATCAGATTTCACTTTGATGTGTAAAATCAGTGGAGTTCTGCTCTAGAATTAGGTATGAGTAGGAAAAGTAAAGATATTTATCATGTAGAAGCCTCTCTTTCAAAGTGCTTTGTTATTATATTCAAAAGTGTATATTATATGTTATGTCAAGCAACTTGAAACCTTTCATTTTGTGTTGATTTTAGCGGTTCCTGTGGACAAAGACAGTAGTGTTTCCATTTCCACGATCCCTCCGCTTCACTCCTCACTGCAAGGAGATTACTTCACCATGAGGAGCAGTTTGGAGACGGACCTCAAATTCAGCCAGACAAACCCGAATGGCGTCTGATGGAAAAATCCAACCCCGCGGCAGGCATTAAGAATCACTGTTAGAAATGGTTCTAGAAAAAGCCTCTCTTCACACTGTTTGCTTACATAGGTCATATAGAGGGATCACTATAACTGAGAGCATTTCATACCAGGTTAAAAACTCCATAGACCTTTTCAAATACTTTTTATATGATTTGATCATAATTCAGTCATGTATTTGTGTACAAAGCTGCCAGAGCACTTCCCTTTACTTCATTGCTCTCTTATATGCATGGTAAATATGTATGTATACGGTCTGTATATGCAGTACATCCACTTCATCATATACGTCACTAATGATTCCAGTGGTCTTTAATACATAGAAGTTTATTTTCCCCATGGTATCACTCATGGTATCGACCTGTGTATAGCAGCTTTCTGGATAGCAGTCCATCCTAGCCTTAGAACTATGTTTGGTGTAGCTTGAGACTCTGGCCTGCAATGAACAGATCAGAAAATGAAAACTAAATGAAAGATCACACTGTATAATATTGCATTTATTTATTGCAACACTGATACAGAAATCCACTAGTCATCAACCTTCAAATGTTGTTCTGTCTTAATATTTTCTTTTCCAAAGCTAGTCAACTCTTAGTTTGGGAACAATAAACAAAACAATAAACTTTTCCATAACCACTCCATAAAAGTTTAACATTGAAGCAGAAGTGAACTGTTTGGGGTCACACATAAATCCAAACCAGTGCACACAAGAATGATGTAAGAGACTGAAACAGCCCCCAGAGAAATATCTTCAAATGCCAAGAGCTGTAGTCAACAGATTGAGTCCAGGTCCATCCACAGAGGAATTTTACAGTTATGCTGTAACACTGCACAGAGGGCCGCGCTCCCCATAAAACATCAATTGAAGCTTTCCGAATCACCCATGACTTACCCGACAGGTCAAGTGTAAACCAGCTGAGAGGGGCCTTTGAAACTGCAGGTTTGGTGTTTCAATTTATAGCAGCCATCACGGAAACTTTCTGACATGAAAGGAACTTTGGATGGAGGCAGGTGGAGTGTCACGTACTGCTGCCATGCCACTGGTCAGTACAGCCCCGAAGGTAAAAATACAAGGTGTCTGTCAAGTATACTGCAAGGCTCATAAAAGCTCATTCCAGGGGTTAACAGCTGGCATGTGCAGGAGGAAGGATGAGGTAAGGTGGGGATGAGGTCCAGGTGGAACAGAGGGGAAAAGCGACTAACCTTAATCCCCTAAACTTTCTCCTGAAGGAAGCACTTTTTTAATTCCAGACTCATCCTTCCCTGGGGAGGGACTGTTATCAGCTGATTCTTTCTTCCTTCCCCTTCCTGAGTCCGTTTTCCTTTTCCCCTTCCCTCTCTGCGATGCATCTGCCAGGTGTGATAAGGCAGACAAACGTCACCTTTACAGGGCTATTAAAACCATTTCCCCCCACAGTTTTGAAATGATTATCGCCTTAGGCCCACGGTTACAGGTTAGCTGATAGCTCACCTCCATCTGCCCGTATCTGGGCGACTCTTTGAGGTTTAGGGCTGGCTGGGTGGTTGAAGATTATATGCCTTGCTTAAACCGCTTGAATACCAGGGGAAAACGGCAAAGGTGGGAGAGAGGAGAAGAAAAAAGGGGTGGAAGAAATGAAAAGAGCAGGAGTCCTGACATCCACAATACTGTGGCGGATGATAAGGGATACTGTGACAGCTCTTCCTCCCTGTGTCTGAGGGTTGGACTGACTTTATGTGGGACACATTGTCAGGTAAAGGGCAGTGGCAGTCAGTCTTGAAGGAAGGCGGGTGATCTCTCTTGGCTTTCAAGAATCCTCCACATTGTTCGTGGATGTGCCTAAATTTGTAATAAATTGGATAATGGTGAGATATCAGTCTTGATTTGAAACACCTTAGGTAACGATTGTTAGGCGACAGAGCAGCTTGTTTCATTAAAAACAGAATGAAATTCCTCAAAAGACTGAAGCCATCTCATTTACAAACTTAAGAACTGCTTACAGTAGGCATTTGTTTGCCGCTGAGACAGCTACAGTATCTATTCTCCAGTGTGGATGCTTTCTGCCAGCCAGCACTGTCGCCCAAATCCTCTCAAGCATCACGTCTGCTCCATAGAGATATCACCACCAACGCCAGCCGCTGCTGGCTTCCTCCCATTACCTGCCCCTCACTTATCTGTCTGTGTCTCACTGATGGTATTCTTTATTTCTATCCATTTCCCTTCGCCCATTAAACTGTGCCACTTATTGGCAGCTGATCTGGGTCAAATTTGATCTTCTTTTGTACTATGATATTTTCAAAATGTCGTCACTGAGCACAAAAAGACAATACCACTTTAGATATGAAAGGCAACAGTTTTCTTTTGAGCAATCAAGAGGAAATGCTAAGTGATGCTGAGCTGAAGTGTTCATTAACTCTGTTAAGGTGGAACCAGCCCTCCTTTAGCCACTCTGAAACCTTCCTAACAGAATAATCTGACAGCTGAGCCACTTAATTGAGCTACCAACGAATATATATTAACATTAATTTAATTGCACTCAGAGAATTTCGTCTCTAATTGACCTTGGCCCCCTTACAGCATAATTACGCAGACCGTCACTTTTGCTCACCACAGCCAGACACATCCTGTAAGGTCACTGACCCTGCAATCTGCATAAAGAATTAAACAGGTGATAAAGTGGGGCTTACAACAGCCTAATGACAAATTATCAGCCAGTAGAACCTGCAAATTCATTTTTAATGTAAACCCTGATAACAAGTCATGTGGGAACCAGTAAGTATGTGGTTAATAAGACCAACAGGGAGGCATAAAGGTTACTGAAATAAAAAACAGCTGTCTTTTGTCTCAGTGCATTGGCGCACATACATTATGCCAAATAGAAACTACCGAGAGTTGAAGTCTACAAGACTTACGGATACATGTTTTTATGGTCAATGCTAAATGCCAAAATCACTTGTTACTTTGGCATTTAAGACAAGAATAATCACTCCTTTGGGGGCAGCTAGTTTGCCCTTATAGAGACATTTAAGACATTGAAATAAAGGCTCAATTTATGATCAAGACTCCAACTTCAAAATGCGCAATTTCAAAATAAAGCCCTCTGAATAGATTTAGACAAAGAGGCCTTTCTTGGCTCTATGAAGAAACTGATTTGTCTCCAGAGATGTCCACTGCTGTTTCCTCTGACTTTGCGGCAGGCGCTAACTTGTTATTCTATGCAATAACATAACAAAGCACCTTTGACTGGAGCAGCTCCTTTAACCAGAGCTTCTAGCCAGTGGTTCACCGAAGGTGATTGGAACTGCTCAGCCATAGAGTTGAGAGCCTGCCGAGAGCTTTTCACCCCAGCGTTTAATGAGCTATGTTCAGGTCCACTCCACATCCATCTCAGTCCATTATTGGCTCCGAAAAGCTTTCAAAATGTCGTTTGAGCACTCTGTCTACTTAACCAATAGCCTATTCATAAGAGAGCCTACAGTCCTTCTCAGAAAGGGTCATTTAAATTCAGATTAAACAACTGAAAAAAAACATATATCAGCACTAACTTGGCTTGATTGCTTAAATCTTGAACAATGGCATCAATGAATGACAAAGTGAAATACACTCTAAGATGTATATGTTATTGTGCCTGACCGGCTTTGTAAACCTAAATGACCAGGGCAGTAACTTGGCTGTAAATTCAGCCCCCATCGTCCTTCTCAGTGTCCCACTTTTAGGTTGGACATGCTTTTATGGAGAGCACAAAAACTGAATCAGTAACATGCTCTCAGGATTAATTGGAGGCCTCATAGGTGTTTTAAAGCATCCGTTCTCCTACGTTGGAGCCCCCAGGGGTGTTGTTTTCTCTGCCGTGGTGTTATGAGGAAATTTCTGGTAATGAAAAAAACAACAGTGTGAACCCAGCCTGCAGTCCTGTGCTGGCTCCCTGGGGAGAAGAGAACATCTTATGAGTGAGGCCTTTCAATAATGGAGTTCACTATTAATCATCTCCCTCACATGTCCGCTTTGTGTTTCCTTTCTATTTCACAGAGTATCCATTCTTCTCAACCAGGAAAAAAAAAACTCTCCCACAGTCGTTCAAATAATTCTCTTCATTCCTGCCTCAAATACATGGAGTCCATCAACAATTAAACACCAGCATGGCACAGAATGGCCTTAATACATTGATTTCGTTTTGAGGGACAGATGCAGTTAGAGTCAGAAGATGGTTTTCATGAAAATGGAGACATCAGTGGCCCTGTTATATAGATTGTCACAGACATGATGTTAAATATCTGTTTTTTAAGCAAACCAAGATAATTAGATTGCATATTAAATAAAGCTTTACAAAAAAAAAAGAACAGCGGCATTTACATAAAAGGGGAGCACAAAAACAACAACACGCTTGACCTATTTTACTGCAAACACGTTTTAGTTTGTTCTGTTCATGATTATTTGAATCTATGAAATAAACAGTCATCATAGTAAATATGACCGTCGATGCCATGCAGATATAGAAAAAAGTGAGTGTTGGCACACATGAAACAAATACATGTGTTAATGACATTTTCCAGTGTTCAAGGATGGCTTAGATATTCAAAGATATTTAACCAGATGCTTTTATCAAGGCAAGTTATTCAGGAAAACTCAGACTGGCAGTACTTGAGGGATAATTTATAACTTGCGAGCATCCAGATGTCTAAACAACCCCTGAGGAAACATGTATATCAACATATTTGCCTGAATGTGATTGGAAATGAAACACAAAGGATATACGCATCCACAGTCATGATAATTTACAGCCATGTTTGACATGGACTCTGCTGGATTTTTGCTTATCTTCACTGCGTTTGGAAATGTTTTTCTAGCTTGCTTGTTTCAGATCATCTTTTTCTGGCTCAAAGAGTGCCTGAATCCAACCTTGGTCAATTGTGGTGAAAATGACTACATATTTCTCACTGAAAAAACTATGTAACAAAAGGCATGTCCTCATCTAGAACTCCCAGTCTAGTCCTTGTTCTTCTTAAAACAAACTCAGCAAGGTCATCCAATTGGCCAGGATGCCGACTTCTCAACAATTTAATCTTATCACTGCATTTTTTACCAAGCACCAACTGCTACCTGACAGTCTCCATCGCCGGCTGAGGGTGGCACTGAATGTAACACTGTTGCTGGCTGTGTGAGCGTGTGCCAACAAGTCCTGGTCATCATGACTAATTTACATTGTTTACTCTGACTGTTCTCCAAACAGGCCAAGCAGGGGCACCGCTGGAGGAGGAGGGGGAGGCTGAATGATTCAGAGGCCCAGAGCTCAGTCGGGGCCCTGGAACATGCCAGGGCGTTTACATATTTATAGAGTCAGAGGCAGAGGTGTTGCTGAGTCGTTTGTGGTGCCCCAGAGGTCAAGCAACAGTAAGATCGTGGCATCTAGTGTTACCTCATGTGCGCTTTGTTACCTTTTACAAGCACTGTGAAGCAGAAACACGTGAACTCTCTCATGCAGCATACTATGGATAGCATGTTAAATTGTTTTAGGAAGTCTGTTTTGGAGAGCATTTTTGTTCACAATCATTTGTTTGAAGAGTCGGACTCGACTGTTGGAAAACCACACCTAACAGAAGTCTGTCTGCGAGAGCCAAGATCGTGTTTATGCTGCCAAAATCACAATGTTGTGCTATCACATTTAAGAGGTTACCACCACAGATACAGCAGTTTCACATATGTTCTTTATGTGTACACTGCGTGCCAACAGTTAATCGCACTATTTCCTGTAATTCCACTTCCCTGGTGACCAGATGACTGATACCCAAACGGCAGACTTTTCTTCAGAATGAAAAAAAGGAAAAGCAACGCGGTTTCCTCGACTCCACTGATGAAGAGCACATTTTTAGAACGATTCATGTTAGGAAGAGGAGCCGACATCAAAAGGTTTTTTAAAAATATTTGATGAGGGAGGGGTTATATATTTAAGGTTTTCAAAGTCCTATATGTTTATCTGATCATCGTCCAAAAAAACTGGATTCCATCAGGAGTGATTGCTGTAATTGTGCTTGAGCTGCTTACAATAGCTTCTCTTAGGAGGGATGTTTGAGCAGATGCCCTGTGTCTGCTGCTTCTGTAGGCTTCAAACAAAAATAGCACCCACAACTTAAGTGTCTCTTCAGTTAGATTGCTTAATTTGCACACAACATAATATGGTGTGTTGGCGCCTGTGCAAGCTTTTTCAACCAGTAAGCAATTTTGGTTTAATCAGCTGATGTCAGTCTGCACTGGTATGTATTGTGGTGATTTATGAGACCTTTTAAAGAGTTTTTATGTTGTGTTTTTACTGTGTGTGTTTATTGTTAACCAAGTCTGTGAGCCACATTTTCTTTATGTGAAAATAAAATTTGAATTAAATTCAATTTAAGTGTTTTGTTTCAGTTTCAAGTGTTTATTACACATTTTGTAAGGATGCAACTTGAACAGATATTGTCAGACGAGGGTCTATTCAGATCATATTTACTAATTACCCTGATGTACTCCACACTACACTGTACTAATCAAAAGTTGAGAGGGGAGAGAAAGGAGCATGGTGGATAATGCTCACCTTCTTAACCAAAGGTTTATTCTCAGCCGCTGTTGCCTTGGTGAGCCAGCCCCTGCTGCGAGCAAAAGCATGCTACATTATCAGTTCACCAGGCTTTGAGAAGCTGCAGCATCACACAGAGCTCAATGGGCTCCCCTCTTGGCGTACAGATGGCTGTGTGGAGGCCCTGGTGGAAATAACACTAAATAAAATTCTCTGAAAATTCTCTCTCAGGATGTGACAAAAGAAAGTCGGGCTACCTTGCCACCTGCAACGTCTGGCACCTCTCTCTCTTCTCTGCCAATTAAAAGGCTGAAAAAATGGCCAAGCCTCCAGGCTTAGTTTTGCATAATAACATTTGCATAAAATGAGACCATCTGTTTTGAAACCTTTAATTTTTTGACTGTGACTTTAATGTGTTAATGCTGTGAGCTGTGATTTGCTATGCCATTGATTTCCTTGTGGGCAAGGATACTGAAGAAATAAATGAAAGAGGTCTAGATCCCTATTAAATACAACAGAGCCAAAGCCACAGCTCGCTATGCAACAGTATGACAGTTTGACACATAATCCTAATAAGACTGTGACCTGATTACTTATATGCAAATTACGTATGTCAATATTGGCTCAGAGAAAATGACATGCAAGCCAAGATAATAGTTTTTTTAATTGGCTGCAGTATATTAATCTACAATGTGGTGAAAGGATAGTTCTGGTTTGTTACATCTTTGGTCTCATTTTCATGGTTTTGTCCACTGTTGCCGTTAAGATAAAACTGTACTCACCAAAGAAATAGCTGAGACCAGATTATATTGCTGCAACAAAGAGACACATAAGCAGTCTGATGGTCCAACAGGGAGTCAACAGGTCAATGTCCAAACTAAAAACTACGCTAAACTCTGTTTGGAGGTGAAAACAAAAGCAGGTGCACAAAAAACATTAGGAAACCTGTGTGCGTGCATGGTCAAGCTACAGTAGGTTAAAGTTGAAGCAGGAAGTCACAAAGTTGAAGCAGGAAGTCACAAAGTTGAAGTAGGAAGTCACAAAGTTGAAGCAGGAAGTCTGTCTAGAAACTGCTGGATAGATGACAAACAGTTTTTTGTGTATAAATAAAACCTGACTTGATTTGATGTAATGTTTCTCTTCGTCCTGTATGTCCTTAGTTTAACAATGTTGCCACAGACAAATGTCCTTGCTGAGATCTGTGGAAGTGCAAATGATAATAAATAAATAATAAATTTACTGGTGGGAATGATGGACCAAACTATCCCATCTCAAACTACTATTAAGATGAAAGTTCTGATAAATTGGATTGATCCTGGACTATAGTACTATTAACAGTGAACTATGAGTCAGTATCACCTGTAGTGTAATATCAGTTTCAAAAAGGGACTCAGCAGTGGCATTGGTCTAATGTTGTTTGTGCTGACTCTAATTTGCAGTCATTTACATGGAGTGCATCCATACATCCACACAGCCTGCATCATTCAGAGCCTCTGTCCTCCTCTTGGCACTCCCGGGACCACGTTCAAGACCAGCCAGCATGCCACTGGAAGGAGAAGGGATTTACAACAAATGAGAAATTAAACAAGCGACAGAGAGTGGGGCTCGATGGGAGCTGATGACCACTCAGCGGAGGCCCTCTGCCATGCGTGTCTCCGTAACTGCCAGGCGCTGTCTAAATGCGCCTCATAGGGATCCTCAACAGATGGTGGACATGTGGGACAACTCTGCCTCAGAATCTTCCCTGGTTTGCAGTACATGCGCACTCATGCAGATCCTTTGTATGAGTAATGACTCAAGGCTTCCTCGTCATGACTTCACTGTTTATTGAATAAAAGAGAGCTCTCACCGAGATTTAGTGCGTCTCCGGGCTTTTGATATTCATTGTTTGCCCTCACCAGCTCCAACTTCTGGTAAACACGTCTCTGCCCCTGGCAACCCAGCATGCACTTCACCTCAGGTTGCCATTAACGTACATCCTGCAGTGACTTGCTCGGTTGATTAGAGAGGCTCACCTAATCAAGAGAAGAGCTGAAGCGCCCGACTTGTGGTTTCCGGGAAAAAGATGAAGGACCATCTTCTTCTCCGAGGCAATCAAGCCGGCCGACAGCCTGCTTGGTGACTCCGCGTCCATAAAGCTTATTTTGAGATTTAACTTTGCTTTTTTTTTTTATCACAACAAAGGCTCAAGTTAAGCTCTTTACCCAGAAACAGAATGATTTGAAATAGCAGGCAGTTGTCATCACCACATTTCTAGATTTGCAATCAGTTTTCCTTTATCTTCTATGCCAGTATACGCCCCCTTTATAGGATTATTATGACACATATATTTGAACACATTGCAGCAAAAAGTCACTCAGAATGATATGTTTAATCTCCTCTCCTTTTATGACTATACCTTTTTCTATGAATTGCTTTTCTATGCCATTAAGATGATTCATTTTACTTTTGGAGACCTCTTCAGATTCACACAATACTAAATTATTATGATTAGAGAAGTATAATTACTATAATTAAGAAATCAGAATTCAAACAGTAAACCCTACAGTTCTGCTTCCCCGGTGCAGCCTGGTACCGTCTTTATTACTGACACCATTTACCACCGAGGTGTCGGTTTAATTCAATTGTGCAAAAACAGCTGCATCACACTCCTCATGGCCCCCTGCAAAACAATTGTTACCATTCCAGTAATTATAATAATAACAATTAAGCATGGGCTTACTGGGCAGAAAATAAGGAAGCAGGCCATACGGTGAGACTTCATCAAAAATTCTGAATATGAGATTGACTTATCAGGTGGCCTGTTGGGTGCAATTCAATTATCTCTTTGTTTTGCTGCAGGGAATGAGCGGAGTAGATGGAAACGCAACACACAGTGAAATAGCGGGAGACTGCTGGTACCGATAAAAGGTCAATAAAAGCAACAGCGTGAAAGAGAAAAGTGATTAGCAGTAAAACTAATAGAATGTGGAATATTGTACTAAGGGAGCCATTTCAGTTGTTTTGTTTCAGTCGGAAATGAGAGTTTTTAGGACATTTATCTGGTAGTGTCTTTTGGAAACAACTTCTATTCATTTCTAATGGGAAATTACAGGTTCCCCGCTGTGTTTCCTGCATTTTGGTGTTACAGATCACATGCCTGCACTGTACTTTTCCCATTCTTTTTGTGAGAACTCCTTTAGAAATAGTCTCCAAGTACTTCTTTTCTGCACTTGTGTTGAATCACATTTATCATACCTGTACTCTATAACACATATCAAGTTTTATCTCATCGTCAAATAAAGCTAAAGATGAGGAGCAGAAGTTGTTTGAAAGCAGCTCTTATTTTTCTTTGCACTTCCGAGAACAACGGTCATCTTCCAAGAACCTCTGATGTTATCCGAGTCCACTCTCCAAATGCAGATCTCATTCAATCACCCTGTGATCGTCTCCTCTCCCCTTATCTCTCAAAGCTTTTCTCTTCGAAAACCCTCAGGAGCCGACTCCGCACCGCTCACAGTGATAACGGGGAATAGGAAAAGAGGGGGATGAGTTTACCTCTGTTGTATTGTGCCACTGTGAGCGCATTTCCAATTGATGTCTTGTCTGAGACTGGAACGGTGGGCATATGGGACACCCTCCTCTGCAATGCAATATTCAAAGAGATCTTACATAATTCATCTTTTTTTTTCTCTGTTTTTGGAGAGCCATCCTCAAAGTGTCACTGGCAGACCTTTTTAATTTGACAAGCCTGTGAAGCTGGAGTGCAAAATCTTGACGGCTTGGCTTTGCAACTTCTCGCGGGACGGGTTGATATTGGGATGATAATGAGGCACTCTTTTCAAAAGAATGGATGAATTAATAACCAGTCATCAGTCTGGGAGGAATAGTTCAAAGGCCGTCATAATCCAGTAGCTCCGCTTCTAAATGAGAGGAACCATGATTTATTTAGGTCATGGACAGTCTGTTAGTGAATAAATACTGCTATTTTTTTTGGAGATTGGAAACAAACAGAAAACGACATAACTGAGAATGGGTTCAGATAAGAGTCAACATTCAGCTGCTGTGGTTCACTGCAATTAAGTGACAACATGTTTATGACCTCCAGGAGGAACTAGTACATGTATGTTAGTGGTTTATGTGTGCTCATGTGGTGTTGGTTTGCAGTATACACGAGATATCAACTAGAATCTAGAATCTAAAATCTATAGGTTGTCAGGTAGGTTGAGATGAGGTGACTGAAGGCTGCAGCATGTGATTCACATCATTTTCATCCCCATCAAGTCATTCAGTGACCCCTGCAATGGATGGAGGCATTGTCATCCTGGAAGAGACGCATCAGGATAGAATGATGTTTCATCAGAGGATAAAGATGATCACTCATCAAACTTTAGAAGACACACTACTTCGTGCATTGACGTCAAACTTTGGAGCTGCATGCATATATTGAGGTAAGGGATTTCTGACTTTCTGTGAATTTAGTGAATATGACCATCCATTTTTTTTTTACTGGGAATAGCTCTCTGCGCTCGCTCTCTCTTTCTCTCTCTGCCAAGTGGATTGCATTCTTATCATGTCTTCTTTTACTGTATGCCAGTGAGCCCCATTCCAGTGTCTTTCTAAATTCAATCCAAGCACTTCTGGTTATAAGAACAAGTTGGCCACAGTACTGATAGTGATGGTTGAAGATTATTTTTTTCTCAACTGGTGTGGAAGTGCTAGTTATCATTTTCATTCCCATTATCCACACACTTTCCTCGCCCTCCCAGTTTTTCACAGCCATAGTTTCTAGGTCACGATGCGCCGAATCACTCGCAACTGGAGCAAATATATTTTTCAACTCGCCCAACTTTTCAATCACGCATCTCCTTGATAGAGCAGGCTCGGCACACTGAAAATACATTACATGTTTGTTAGCCAACACCCAGCTGGATCCCGCTCCTTCCCAAGCAGTCCAAAATTAATTTGTTGTGGCCAAATAGTGTGCAGGGGAAAAATGTGAGCTGTTGTCTGGATGCTGCGGTCCCCACATGAGCCACCTCTATTTGTCTCAGCACCCCCAGACAGCTGCAGCTCTCACAGCTGGGAGAGAGAGGCCATTAGCAGGCAATTTCACCCCTCCACTCCCTCATGTCTTTCCTCCATTAGACAACTTCCTTCATGCTTTCCTGGTGGACTGTCTTTAACTTCTAAATCCACGGTTTCATGCCAGCACATGTACACTTGTCATGTGCATCCCAGGTATGGAGAGCTATGAGCCGTTTGTTTTTCAGGTCAAGTGGTTCAGCAGAAAGGAAAACAGAAGGTGATTAAACGCACTGGGTGTGGAAAAGGGTTTTACCCATAATCTACCCACTTGGAATGACTTCAACTATATGATGACATACTGTGGGACTGTTTTTGAAGCTCAGGGAAGAATGGCATCTCGATTATGAGACCACTTTAACTATTTAGTCGCAGGCAGCAAACAATAAGCCAAAAATAAACAACCCAATGGGGAAGAGCGACAGAATTATGCACACTAAGCCTTCATTCAATCCATCATAATTGAATATCTGCACTATCAAGCGCATTCATCCCACATTCTCATTGTTGACTTATTGTTAAACTCAGTGAATGAATGTTGTTGATACTGCTGAATTTTAATTTCGGAGCCACGCTCATGTATAGCTTGTGGACAAAATTAAAATGGATGTGGGTTTGCAACTTGTGAGATTTGGCTTGAAGCTCAGTGGTAATCAGTCGGCCTCTCTTGGTTAATCATTTCCTTGGTTGTGAAGCAGGATACTTGGCCAAGTACGCAATATGAATGGCTACTGCAGAGATAAGCTGGAAAGGCAGTTCCTCTGTCACTGTGTACAATAATCCCAGCACTGCATCTATCACGCCTGCTATTGAAATGAACAGATGGACTCCCACACATGCAACACAGAGGGGATAGATAAAGCATTTTTCTACGTGCTGCCATAGTTATTTATTGACTGTTGGATACACAGGAAGTCGATTATGCTAAGAATATGTCAGAAAAACTGAGAACACTTCACATATAACGTCATGTATAATACTTTTTAATGTTTTTGGTGTGGGCTACCTTCAGGAGAGAGACATCTTGACATTGTGTAGAGATCACATGATCAAGGTTCAGGTGAAAGACTGGATGCACGAAGCAACCATAAAAACACTAAAAGTGCTTTAGCTGTCAAAAGCAGATAATGAAGGGAAAACAAATAGAATACATTTAAACTGAAATGGTGCCACAAACAAAGCAGATTACTTGAAGCAGTCCTGCTGTAGGCACCTGAGCAGTAGGTATAGATTTTCCATTTTGAGCCACCTCTGCAACACTTAATAGGTGCATATAGTAAGGCTGTAACATGTTTCAGTTTTATTTTCCATTGCAAACTTAAACTTTACATTCTGTCTTTTATTATGCCATATACAGTGATGATGTGAATGTTCATTTTTCAACATGTATCCCACTGACAGAGAGTGGCGATTGCAGTGAGCGGAGCGTTTGTCGTGGAGTAGGACGACTGAGCCTTCAGTCTGTGTCATCTACAATAGAAATCTTCAGTTCGGAAACTTGTAGGAAAGAAACAAACCAGGCCATCCAGTCACAGTTCTGGCAGGCCAGGTGGGATCTCCGTAGCTGCCGTAGTCTCAAGGTATGGTTACATTTTTGAAGTAGAACACGTCAGCTACAGTAGTCTGACTGTGATGGCTATGTGCGTGCCATAACCCTTCACTGTTATAACTATATGTGCCCCTGTAGTAATACAAGAATGTCATTTTAAGAAAACAAGACTGATATGCGAGTTACTTTTACCAGATTAATTTATCTCCAGATTGAATGAAGGCCAGCATCCTTCATGTTGCGTATGCCATCAGTATGTTTTGTCACTTTTCGTTCCTTGTCCTGTTTGTTCTTGGTTTTGTGTCAGGTTATGTCTAGTGCTGTCTGGTTTTCATGTCTGTAAGTTTTGGTTATGTCTCGTCATGTTCGTTAAGTTCCATGTCTGTCATGTCTGTTTCTGGTCTGTCTAGTGTTTCATGTTTCATGTTTTGATTTAGTTGGTTTCTTGTTCTGTTCTGTTTTGTCCGTCATGTTTCTGGTTCCCTTGTTCTGGCGTGTCATGCTTTATTTTGAAATCCACTCTCCATAATATTTCAGGTCCCTTGACTTCCTGCCACAGTGTGTTTCCGGCACGTCTGATTGTCTGCCCCGCCCTGATTGTGTCCACCTGTTCCTTGTTACCTCTTGTGCGTATATATAGTCCGTGTCTTTCCTTGTCTTGTTGCCAGATTGTCAAGTCATGTTTGCGTTTCATGTACTCATGTGTCACGCTCTGTGTTTGCAAGGATCTTGTTTTGTTTGGACTTCGTTAAAAAAAGGGCTTTCCTTAATCAAAATTACTAAGAATCCCAGCCTGCCTTTTTGTGTTTCCTGCATTTGGGTCCTGCCTTGCCTTGTGTCAGAGAATTGTAACATGTTGCTGTGAACGAGACCTGAATAAACTGAAAGCCAACTGAACAACAAGATTTTGGCCTCCACCAGATTAGATTTTTTTTCTCGTTGCTACATACCAACTACAGTTACCAGAACAGGCTTCAGAGAGAGAGCTTTGTTTGTCACTGCTGTGCGTTTACCATGGCCCAACTATCTCTTGTGGTGATGTTACATGGCTTTGATGAAAAACTTCTTGTGGAATCTATCTTCCCTCCACAAGGGTATTTTGATGAATAGATTCTTAATGTGCAGCTTCAAACAATTCTGATTCGTTCAGGCTGCCTTTACACATGCTGCTCTGCCATCACAGGCACCAGTGTTATTGGAATACTGCTCATATAATCTTAGGATTGTGTGCTCTTTCATCTGTACTTCTGTACACTAAAAAAAAGTGATCTGTGAGGTGTTATGTGAGGTGGTTGTTATAAAGCTGATTGGGTAGACTGGATCTATTTAAAAGATGCTGGAATTACAAAGAAACAGTTTTATGTTCATACAGGAGGTGGGTGACAGAAGACAGTAATTACCTTCCCCGCTCTGCTCTAATCTTAAATATGAAGAAAAAAACCAAAACGCTCAGGGAATGTACATATGAAAAATTGGCAATCCATATAAAATTATTACTTTGAGGCTTGAGGCATTAGATGAACATTCATAATGCATTTTCTGCCATTTGTAGTATTCGAGATGACCTCAAAGAAACGCAGCTACTTCCCATATTGTTTTGCAGAAACAAAAGCTGATTAAGGTTCTTTGGTCATTAACACTGTAGGCCAAAATATACATGCATCAGTGCAGAGAAAAACATAATATTTCCAGATTATTGTCTATATGACAGTGTTCATTTTAGCCTCATAGTAATTTTATTTTAAACTCTTGATGACAAGATGAGTTTTGGTTTTAGTTTTTCTCAACAAAACTACATATTTTAGCTGAATACTTGTCACCTTTTTTCTCATTGTTGTCATGCATTTATAACTTTTAGTCATTCTGTCACCATCTTCATGGGTACATATGTACATGAGTTTCCCTTTACTGCAAGGTTAGTGGAAAATACACTCTTCACTTATTTATACCAGACAATGCCCATCTTGCTCCTCGCAAAGTGAATCCTAAAAGTGTGTTCCCTGTCTGTGTTTAGCTTGAGACAAGTAGATAAATGTTGGATGATAATACTCAGCAATACTCTCTTAACAAACAAGAGTTTAAGATTAGTTTAGTACCAAATCTGATCCTGCACCACTTCCTACCCACAACAAACACAACACTGGAAGTCGTGTTAATGTTAAGTCCACATCCATCTGACCGCGACAGCGTTTAGCTGAAGAAAACATTGTTAAAGATGAAAGTAGAGGAAAACACATTAATGCTTGTGGTCTCATATCAGCGCTTAGATTATAGCTACTAGTTTGGTATCAAACATTTTGCCAGAGCCTATTAGTGTAATTAGCTCCTGTGCTGATCTATTTGCAAGATAGGTCTTCAATGGAGTCATTGACCTAGAATAATGTGAATACACTGCAACGTAGTGGAGGGGAAAATACATTCATAGACTATCACGACAACGAATTTCAAGAGTCATCTAAGAGCTGTTTAGTTTATCCAAAACAAGAGCGCAACATCATGGCTTTGTATGTATCGTATGTAGCGTTTTACTCTCTGAGCTAAATTAGATAATATGTTTATCAATCCCACAGCAGAGGTCATTTGAAGAAATTATTGAACACATTTCTTGAACTGCAGTATTTGCTCAGTTTTTTTTTTAAAATAGGGATCAAATGACGGGTAAAAGGGAGCAGCGATCACAGTGACATATGTTTACTTCTCTGAACAAACAAGAGTTGGAAGCAGAAATTCCACTTAAATAGCACAAGTCCTCATTTCCCGCTGGAGGAGACACATGTCTTATAATCAGCCAGCAGCACACAATCCAGACATATGGTGCTTTCATTGCTCTGCTCTTGTGTCAGCGCTCATGCAAGTGGTGATTTCATTGTTATGTTTGCCTGTTATTTTTCCCTTTTTTTTCTTCCTGCAAGAGAGAGTGGCTTATAACATGAATAATTAGTGACTGTGATAAATTGCAGTGAGCCTCATCCCAAGAGGCCAGACTAGAAGTCTTAGTCAAAGAAGACAGCCTTCCACTGTCTTTAAATGAGCTATTTTTACTCTACCAGTCAACAGGCAGTTGGGGGATTTCACTGTGTTCTGCTTAGTCTTTGGAAAATACTCTATAATTACTTTGTGGTACATCTGTGTGCAAATTAAGATATCATGTCTAATTAAACCTAGCAAAAGGCAGACATTACAGTACAAGGGTTGGTAGTACGTCCTCCTTAATGCAGAACTGTGCATTCACTGCTGTAATATTTCAGCTGAGCTTCGTCTCTGTGTTCCTACTGTACGCGCTTAATGATTTATTCAGACTCTAAATGAGCTGCCCTTGACTTAATGCACATAAGTGATGCAACAGATCAACACACATTGAACACTAATGAGGACTGCAAGGATACAGATGAGGTGCGGAATCTAAAAATGTGAACAAATAATTATAGGGCCCAAATGCTGCTCTGTTCAGACTAAGTGCCTTTCGAAGTTGTTGAGATGCCACAATTCTTGTTCTCAATGATTCTGAATTGATTAATAAAATGATAAAACAAAATTAATGTTGTTATGTGAATAATCTTGTGTTGATGGGACAAACTGGAACATTTCAACTCGAACAGATGATGCAATAGAGTTATCATCATCAAGAAAAAAGTATTTGGGAGCACTGTGGATTTAATAACGGGATTATCAGCTTTGCAGCTTTGTGAATGCATTGTATGCCATTGCCCAGAGGCTATCATTAGCAAGGCGGAACCTGGAACTCCAGCACCAACAAATGAGCTGACCAACGAACCAGCGCTGCACCGCTTCACAAAACTTCAGCCAGCTCAGGTTGGGCAGAGTAAATAACACTGTTTGTAGTCCGTTTCATTCAAAAGGTAATGTGTTTCACATTGCAGCAGAGAAGGAGACACCACATTTGTAACAGCACAGCAAGAGTTGGGACATGCTCAAAGATTCCCACCCGTCATGAGCTTGTTGCAAAGTTCACCTAAAATCTGATACTAACTATCGGTGCTGACATCCTCTGTGACAACACCCCCCTTAGTTTTGAGTTGGTTAATCACATTGGTGCAACGCAACATACAGATAACACAGGAAATGGAAAAGGAGTAGTTTTCCTGTCTACATTTCACAGGACGCCATTTTTTCCTTTCAAATCAAGTCAATTACAGTTGAAGTCTAATAATGTCAGCATAGTGTGAAGTCACCTCAGCAGATTCTAATGCAATATTTTAGACAAAATTTAGTTTATTTCAGTGGTATCATTGCAATAAGTGGATTTGCATGCTCTAGCAAAATGAATATACCCAAGGCTTTTGCAGAGTTAAGCTTTGGTGAACTTTTACACCCAAATCAATCGCATGACCAATTGCAAGGTGTCTCAGCAGTGCTCGCATTTGAGGGAAATGAGAGAACCAAACATTTCAAAATAGAGGAAGCTCAAATATGCTGTGTTGAAAGTGTTCAGACTGCTTTCTGGCACAGAAAATATGATGTACTTACCAATCTTCCTCATGGCCTCTCTTGAATTAGAAATTTTGCCATGCCAGTTGACCAGGCAGCAGCCCAGTGCACAATGGAAGCACTTTATTTGATCCACACCTTATACCTCACAAGATAATATGCAGCATAACATTACATACACAGTAATTCTAAATACCAACTGTTTTATATACCATAGATGTTTTGTTGAGTACTTTTCTGATGTGACCCACAAAACACCCAGTCAGGCTCTGTCTGGCTGTAAATGTACACTGATGGGCAAAAACTCTCAGCCCAAAGCTTACGCAACAATCATTGTCTCAGCCAATGTTATTCTGGTGGACTGTTAGCTCCATCTGACATTTTCAGTCAGTCCTCCTCTATTGACCAGCTAATTCTATTAATTCCTTCTTTGAAGTGCTGTGAGAAGAACTCCAAGGTTGCTCATCAGAGGCGCACATCATCCAGGCATTTTCATTAGTTCAGACCCTTGATGGCTTAGTGAGTATCCCCTGGATGAAAAGGGGAGGGGGGGGGGTGTATGATGTGAAAAATATGTGTGAACTCACCAGGAGTTCACAGCTGATATGGGTGCACAATGAGTGCACAGGGTGTTGATGTGAGGTCATGTGAGGTATTGTGGGCTGTAATGGCAGGGTGGAGACTGGATAGGATATTTCCTAACCTCTCTCCTCTGTGTTTGAGTCTGCAGTTTTTGGGGATTTAGTGTAATTACAGGTATGTTGGCTGGATTCGGATTTAACAGATCAAAACAGAGGGTGAACACAAATGTCACCCTGGCATGTGAAGACCTGACTTTGTTGCCATTAATCACACTGGCACCAAAGCCAAAGAAACAGGAACAACAAGGTTTATGCAGG
Source organism: Amniataba percoides (assembly GCA_037176925.1). Classification (NCBI taxonomy): domain Eukaryota; kingdom Metazoa; phylum Chordata; class Actinopteri; order Centrarchiformes; family Terapontidae; genus Amniataba; species Amniataba percoides. The sequence goes on along the minus strand of JBAJHX010000046.1, from coordinate 3,944,545 downwards.
TGTCAGAGAGTAAGAAATGTCAGGCTAATGTGCCAATGGCTCCAGGCTTTGTGTTGATTATGGCAATTATTTTTATCCTTGTGTATGTTTTCCTTTCCTTTTTTTTTTACTAGTTTTCCCATAAGTCAATTAAAGGCCAAGATTTCCTTTGTGACTCATCGATCATGTAAGCATTTGCAAACTCAGTATTATGATCTGTACAGTGTGCCCTGCAGATGTGATACAGAACATAATTGCATGCTAACAACATATTTAATCACTGAGTGTGTGTGTTTTTGCATTACCTGAGTTCATTTGGTTATCGCTACAATTCGCTGATAAGCAGCACAAAAGAGATAAATCAGCCCAATTCCACTCACACCTGGGCACAGCGAGAAGGAAGAATGGAAGGGAGGAAAAAAAGCCAGGCTAGTGCCACCTGACTGATGAATACACTCATGCATGTGGACACTTGGCTGGCGCACGGAGAATAACAGGGAGGGGATCTGGCACTTCATCAAGTAGACCTACTACTGGGAAATCGCTGTGCGAGAGCGATGAGGATGATGCGTTTATCTAGCTTCCTCTGTGATGCATAACTGGCTCTGCTGGCCTCACTCTCGCAGCGCACAGTATGCCTTCAAACCAGCGGCTCAGATGCATCAAACATTGGATGCTTTTTATTCACTTGACATATTGCAGGAGTTTCGTGTTTGGTTAAAGCAAACAAAGGTCTTCTGATAGGCCGGGGCCCATTTCTTTCTTCTTCAATAGCTCAAGCATGTTCCTGCAGTTGTGTTGTAAGGTTTCTCCCCGCTCTGCCTTAAGTGTGGCATGACACGTTTCCCTACAACCCCCACAATCAGAGACAGATCTCTGTTTGTGAAATATCATGAAAATCAGAAGGCAAGCCATTAGGAGATGCACAGAAGTGAGCCTTGTACACTCCAGTCTGTAATGAGATTACAGCTCAGGGCGCATGCAAGATCATTTGTGTGTGTGAGAGTTAATTGGCAGCCAAGAGCCTAAGAGGGAATGTTCTGCGAGCCCAGCAAACACTAACTCAGACCCAGGGCAACACTAATTATTCCAGGCTACCCGCCAAATTCACAATATTACAGCTTCACAAAGCCATCTTAGAGCATGAACTTGCTCTGTGCTTCTCGGCGTGGCAGCAGTTCTACTTTGTGGATGTTCTGTCCAGAAATCGACAGTCCAGCCAGGTAACCAGCTACACAGCCACAAATGGATTTAATCCAAAGAATCAGAGTAATCACAGATAAATGTTTAAACCTGGAGACACACTTTTGTGAATAACTTATAATTATTATTTTGTAAAACCCGAGGTGCACATTAGAAAACAATAGAAATGACCCCACTTTGCTTTCCACTTCTCTGTCATAACATGCAAAAAAGCAAACTTCAAAACTCTACATCACTTGTTCAGCTTGACCAAAGGCATCAGCCTTTCTAGAACCACCTGAACCCTAAAGCAGGAACCTAAGCTTAGCATCACACTGTGATATTTATGATTTACATAATGGCATTTAATTCTGACCAGATCATTCAGATTTTCTCAGCTCCCTGTGGACTCACAGAGCAGTGGTGACAAATGCCTTCCATCCTTCCAATTCTGAACATTTCTGTGATCATCAGCTACAACAATCATTGTAGCCAAGCACCTTAAAAGGCCCTTGCTTACTTTATTTGCATGATTGCTGAGAGGAAATCTAGGTGAACAGACAATAGTGAGGAGAGAAATCATGAAAGTGGCATAAATATGGAAGGGGCGGGAGGGGGGTAAAGAGGGGGGAAAAGATTGAAAACCCAGCGAGGTAAATAAGATTTGCCTCTATTTCTGCTGATGGCTGTCAGAACACCAGCACTTTAAGCTGCAGATACGGTGGCAGCTCAGGGTGCCTGTGTGTGTGTGTGTGTGTGTGTGTGTGTGTGTGTGTGTGCATACTTGTGTGTTTTGGTCTGTGTATGGCAGGGGCTAATTATCATTGAGGAGGGCGGGCATGGTGTGTGTGTGTGTGTGTGTGTGGAGGGGGAGTATCTGTTTTGTAAGGAGATGAGTGAAAAGAGGGGAGAGGGATGGGAACAACAACCCACCCCGCCCCCCCCACACACTCCTCGCCCCCTCCTCACCCCACCAAACCTCAGTCTGACATGCCTCCCTTGCTCACAGAATCGCAGTGGAGCATGCTTGAAAAGGGGGCTGGTTAGAAAGCCTTTGATCAGCAGCCCCCTGTGACATCAATTAACCATTAATGTGCAGCTGTAGAGCAGGAAGACAGAGAGCTGTCCAGGGTCACCTCCATTCTACTGCCACCCAGTCTGATAATGATGGCTATTTAACCCAACCATGTGTGTGTATGTGTGATGTTTTTGTAATAAAAAGTCTGCGTGAGAATATTAACCCTAGAATATTGGGCTCCTGTGGGCATCGAGTGCCATGCTTCCAAAGAGAAACTGTTGTAATTATTTACAGAATTAACTGTAGAGTTAAGCTTGGATGATGTAAAACACTGAACATACTGAAAATGACATTTACAATCCTGTGTGCGCAGACAAGTAAAAATTATATTTATTTGTCAGTTTATGTCTGTCACCATCCAAAACCAGCCAGACTCCATCCAGCTAAATGGCTGTGTGCTCGAGTTGTGTACTGCAGCGAGCGGGCCGCAGGGACAGGACTCTGCATCACCACAGACAAACAAGCAATCATGACATTTTCTGTGTCACCCCTCGCTGTCCGCTGATGCATGTGGGAGACTGTTGACCCCATCGTTTTGCCTCTGTGTGCTGTGTCAGCCACAGCTGCACATGTGAGTGACATTAAAAGGGGCATGGAGCGCTCCACAGTGTGGCCGAAATCATAAATGGAGAAATTTTCCATGTGATGAATTCACATTTACATTCCAACCTGGCCAAAAGAGGACTCCCTTTTCTTTTGTTTCTCATCAGTCTCTTCCCTCCCCCTCAGTCTATCATCTGTCTTACTCGTTTGGAATTGCTGTGTGACATCTGGCACTGGCCAGACGTTCCCCAGCCGATGACCAACGTCCTCCCATAACAAGGATGTATGGCTCCATTAGCCTGCAGCTGATTATTTAATCATTTCTTAGATGGCTTTAATTGAAATGGTATGATGAATAGTGCAGGGGTTCTCTCCCCACAGAGAGGTCTAATTGGGCCTCTGTCCTGGGTGCCTTTTCTTGGATCTGTCACCCACTGGCCACCTCACTCAGTGGGAACAGGTAGGAGTGTCTCTGGGTGAGGCAAAGTACATGGTGGGACAAAGAAAACATTTCATTTTAAAGGCTGACTGATGGAGGATCTTGGGTCTAGTCACCTTGGTACACACTGTTCACTGTGGCTTACATGTGCATACTGACATAGATATAATTTATTTTATATATATTTATATGCTGCTTGTATTACTACTATTGTTTCATTTCTAACAAAAATTATGTTCATTTGGAAAATGTTTGTTGAGGGAGCCAGTACGTTCTTGAAGTTGTTGGTAGGTGGTTGGTATCGATGATGACTGTACAGCACTTTGACCACAGAGAACAGAGTGTGCATCTTGAGTCCCATTTAGTTTGAAGCAACAAAATACTTTGGTTAAGGTTAGGAAAATGTTGTTGTTATGGTTAAATACTGAATAAGTCAGCAGCTCCTGTATTCCCTGGTAACCTTTTCAATATTAAACTGAGACCACAAACTTTTTTTTAACAATAACCAAGTGTTGTGAAACAAAACCAAAATGCTTAGTTGTGAATGCTGTATTGCATTAGCAGATAGCCCACAAACAAATTAAATACACTGTCAGTGAATCACTTTCTTTCAGATTACTCCAAAAATGAACATTTTACAATATTTCCCAATTATACTGAGAAAAACCATAATCAGGCACCACTGGGCTCCACTAAATCTATTTACTGTCTCAAATTAGTTGCAAATAAACATAACACAATCTAACACAATGGGTAGTTTTCTGCCCATTCTACTTTTGTTTTGCCATGCTACTGTTTTGAAAAATGAACTTCCACCACATGATATCACATTCAAGCTAGATATGGCCAGAATGCCAAGAAAATCAGATATGATGCAGGGCTGACATTTATAACTGTTTCAGGATAGTAACACAGTTAGTCTCAGAATATTTTCACTCATGCTTGAAAGGTATACCTTTTATTATATATTCACAGCATGAGGTGGTTACCATAGTGTGACAGAGTCAGAGCCACACCATATGCACCACAGTTTAAAATATAATTGATTGGGAACCCAATAAGATGTAAAAAATAAAAAAGAGACAAGCAAAAGCAGTGAGAATCACACATGCTTTTATCCCATGAGGGCCTCAGAGCAGTAGACCACTATAACGAAAACACATGGAAAACAACAGATACCATTACTTGTGCTTACTCGTTCATGACCCATATTAGAGTGGAGAATAATTACAGTTTGAGGGCAGAGAGGAGTGATGGTGCACCATGTGTTACTGATATGACTGTCGTTTTGCCGTACGCGCTCTGCTATCTAGCTCCCTAAGATTAGTTAGGTCTGTAATCTATTGATCCCGTGGGAACGTTTCTCCATAAGTCTCTCAATGGCTTCCTACTTAAACCCTCATCAAAGGCAGAGGCAGTGCGCCTGGCGAGCTGTTTATGTCAATACAGTTTATGTGATGCACTTCACGGCTCCCCTCTCAGACACCAATGGCGGCACAAATGAATATATAAATATCCAGAGAGAGGACCAAATAAAAATGAAATAAATACAAAAATAAATTCTTTCCTCTGAGGATGGTAACAGGGAGCGCTCGAGGACAAGATCAGGAAAATGTAAGACAAATCCCATTGCTGAGCTTCAATTCTCTTGCTGTCATTTCATGATCCCCTCCCTCCCTTTCTCCTGCTTTTCCCCGTAAACACATCACCATTTCGGCATTCAGACAGCCTCGTCTTTGTTGTGTGTCGTCTCCGTGTCTTCCGTTAATGGTATGGATAACCTTTCATGGCATTGTGCGTGTGTGATCCTAACTGACAGTAAAATGGATAAATGCCACGAATAAGCACTCTGCTGAGCGTCAGCTGTGACCTTTGACACAGGAAGCTCACGGCGGTAGAGGCTTGATACACATCAGTAAAAGCAAATCGCCATCGAACACACACGCTGTGTACTTGTTGCAGGGATGAAAGCATTGAAAATGAGTCAATAGTCTGGTGATGTCTGTGCGTCATTACAAGAAGAAATCTGACAGTTGATCTCTCATTGTTTGCAGTATGTTACATTGATAAGCAGATTGCAACAATATATAATTACAACAACAACAACAATAATAATAACAATAACAATAATAATAATAATGCATCTGTTTCTTTGAATGTAACATTGTATACATACCTGAACTTGTAGTGTATCTAGTTATAATATCTATGGATCTATGTACGCTGGCTCAACAGCTGCTGTGGGAAATTTTCATTTGAAAAGTCTGCTTCCTAAGCTACAGAATCTGAATGGGAAAAGTGTAATATAGATAGAAACAGATAGAAAATGCCAGCATCATGTATGTAAAGGTGACACAGCAAGATGGTCATTTGTTTTATTCAAATGTGTCTATATTAACTCACAAACAATCATTACAGGCTTTTATACATTTGTATTTTTCAAAATCCCTTAACCAAAAATACATACAAGAAGTGAACTTGCCATGTCACTGAGACTAATTTCTCAATGGCTAATGGTTTCACTTCCTCATTCAGTCTTTTTTGGGAACCAGCTTCAATTGGATTTTTGGACTTGGCCTGGCTTCGGTTTATAGTGATTGTACAGTGGTTCTTTTATTTTAAACTTTCCATTATCATATTTTTTAAAAAACTGTTCTTTGGCTCTACTGGTTCAGTTTTACCAAAACAAACTTTGTGTCTCTAATCTTCACATTGTGGCAGTTTCACATGACATTTTCTTTAGTCTCTGCATGTAATTCTGAGCATGTGAGTGCTATGCTCTGTGTCTTTAGGTGAAATCAGGTCAGACGGGATGAAGGAAGAAGGAAGAGCCCCTGTCAGGGGATTTGACTGCAGGGTATGTGGCCATGTTGTGGTCAGCCATGAATCTGCACATGTTTCAGGTGTCAGTGATGAGGAATGGCTGCAAGACAGAAGGAGGTGAGAGCAAAATAGAGAAATGTGTAGTATATTTGATATCCCAGTGCAGTGCAGCTTATTGTACCATACAGTACCAATCTGTGTTGAGCTAAGCCTGAATGGAGGCAGTTGGTTTACTGCTGCCGGGTGAAAAATCTACTTAAAGCCACTGAACCATGGACCACAATGTCAGTATGTCCCACGAGTGGGAGCAACAGCAGACTGAGTTGAAAAAAGGCAAACAAATATCAAGTCTTTCTGACATTAGCAGAAAAACAGAAAAATCCCTGAAATTTTAATGTATATTGAAAAACGAAAACAACCCAGGGCACTGGAGAACATGATAAAATGTTCCTTAGTCTGTCTGCATGTGACATTATACTAAATAATCAGAGCGTGCTGTCAGAGACCACACATGCTTCACTTTTTTCTTGTTAATCTTCTCTTTTTGACAGACAAAAGTAGATAACAGGAAAGACAGGACTGACTAAGCTGCCTGATTTGCCTGAATCAGGTCTGCAGGTTTAGACAAATTCTGATATTTAGTCACATGGAAAATTTGTCAGTGATCTCCTGTTGAGCCTTTTCTCCATTACCAGTGTGTTGAATCCATGTAAGCACTGTGATAATGTTTACTAATCCCTTTATGAATACTCATATTTTCCTTGTTTATTGAATTCAATCCATCTTTTTAATTAAAAGTCCAAACCAAAAACATAAGAGCAGGTGCATCTAAGTTGTTATCATGTCAGGATAGCTATCAGCTAGCTATCAACTCTGCCATCTGGAAGAGACTAAAAATGAAAATGTCCATGTAAGAGTTCGGTACCTTTCTCCAATTTTCTGTCACCACCAGTTCTTTCCAGTCTTAGTTCCACCCAAATGCTCCCATTGGTTGAGATGTGTGATGAGGCCCATCCCAAGCCTGTACTGATCCACATCCCACCACTTCTGTGACCCATGGTTTGTTTGTATGTGTATTCAAAGCCTGCGGGCAACAGACTTTTAAATGAATAATAATAATAATTAATGTGTTAATGTGTGATAAGATAATTATCAGAGTTAATTAATAAATAATAACATGATAATAAGGTGCTAACTTTCCCAGCCTGAATTATTTTCAAAAGCAGGAACCATGTTATTAGCTTTCTATATTATCATGTACTGTCACCACAGTATGAGAGCCAATGTGCATGTAAGTTAGAGTTTAGACTAGCTGGTAGTGATTAGGTTTTTTGCTTAAGGGCACTCTGAGAGTTTAAACCAAGTAGCTGAATTGGGAAGAATGATCTCCTTTGCCATCCTGCCACCTTCCTGCTTCAGTAACAGGTTTTCTATGGAAATAAAAGTCACGCTTTTATGGTTTGCACTGTGTGTTTATGCTAATTGGGAAGAACTTGTGATGTGATTAAAAAGAAGGTATAATCACAGCTAATTTAATACTCTTTGAAAGCATATGTTCTATCACTGCCTTAGTTAAAGTGAAACCACACCAATCTGAGACATGCCCAATCGCTCTCTGTGGTCACATTAACATGGATTTAGAAACATATAAACTATATCTTGGGATGTTTGACTCGCACAGTGGTACTCAAGCTCCGCTTGAGAGGGTGAGATTTATTTGGTCAAATTTAGTCTGAGCCGGCCCCGCTCGCATTGTTTAACTCTGCTGCAGCAATGCTATAGGGAAAATACTTTCAATGTCAAGTCAAAGCTAAATAATGAATGTAATACTCTATACACAGCATTGACCTACATCGTAATCTCAGTGCAAACACAATAATGATTACATTGTGATAAGCATCCTAGTGGACACATTAGGCAGTGTTGTTATTTTAGCGGATAGGAGTTTACGGCCCATTTATCAGCATGTTTGGTGTCTCTAGGTTATCTCGAACGGAGAAAATGGCTCAATGGAGCCAGAAAACGATATCATTAATTGGGTTTGTTGTTCTTGGGAGTTAGATAATCAAAAGAGTGAGGGCTCAGGTTTTGCTTGCATTGTGAGGCCTCGCCATCGATTTTCCGTTCTTCCTCTTTTTTCCCCCCTTTTTTTAATGTGAATTTGCTTCAGGAGCAGATTTTTGTTTTCATTTCCTGGCTGCAGAAAGGTGGCGTCTGGTAGCTATCCTTTAATTAATCTGGCTAATCAATGGCTGATGCCCTGGGCGCATGCAAAGAGTCAGTTCACAGTCACCTGTTGTCTTTCTGGAGATGGTCTTTTTCTTTGTGTGTTTGTGAGACTAGGCGAGAGTTTTAGTAGCTGGGACACAAAAAACCCTGAATGCATAAACATGTTTTGTGGGTATGATACAAAATGTGTGTGCGTGTGTGTGCTCAGGCATATTGAGATAAGAGGAACAGAGAGTTTGTTGAAATTCAAATATGTGAAACTCATTTTCCAAAAATCACACACTTTGATACCAATTCCTGTCGAGGCCTGAAGATGAAGGTATTTCTGAGCCCCGTGATGAAAGTTGTCATGTATCAAAGCCGTTACTATGGCGACCCGCTTTGCATAAATGAGTCAGGATAAATTAGAAATCCAATTTGTATTGTTTGCCATGCTCAGAATAGATTACAAATGTATCAGCCAGCTGATGCTAATTCAGTTGGCAGTCTGTGTTCTGATGAGAAAGGAGAGGAGTGAGGGGGCGGTATTGGTCGTATGTGCACTGTTGTTTGTCATCATCTTTATTTACCTTGCAGTCACTCCACAGGCTGCAGGCATATGGCTTATGATAATTAGAGTCCGTATCAGGTCTCTCTCTCACCCTGAGTCATTCTCACTTTGTCTGTGATCCAGCGCTCCCCTTTATCCACTCCACTTTCAGCGTGCACTTCCAAATCAGATACTAGTTGGATCATTCAAATTAGCATATAGCCCAAAGGTGAAAAATTTGTGTCTTTTCTTTTCCTGTTCTTATTTTTCTTCCAACTCCGCTGAGATTGTGCTCAGGGAGGAGGTGTTGTCGATGTACTGTTTGTAATGTTGATTTCGTATCCCAGTGGAATCTGATACAGCAGTTTGATTGTTGCTCCTCGCTACATCAAGGACTCGCAGCAAGTGAACTGATGTAGAGAGAAAACTCGATATACGTCGCATGATTTTCTGGGCGAAAACTTGTTTACCTCCTACCGACCACCAGCGCTCACATGACAGAATTATACATGGACAGGGAGGGTCTTGTTGTTTACACTAGCTCATTCATTCTCACACAGGGGAAAAAACCTCAGTAGACGTCTTTAACCAGGAATTCCATTAACAGGGCAACTCCAATCGGTGGCTTCACTTCAAGCGCACTTCTGCCGAGCAGAAATCTCTCCTTTTACTGTCCTGGGGGGAAGCAGGAAGCCAGTCTTTTGGGGAGAGGGGGCCGCACCTCTGTGTTATAAAGACCTGTGTGGCCCGAGATCTCTGAAAGGAAACAAACAAATACCAGGTTGGTAATTGGACTCTCAGTTGCCAAACCAAGAAGAGCAAAAGATATGAAAGATATGGTACCGCGGAGACTCATGGCTTATTTATAATGCTGACCAGTTTTGTTTGTTGGTCAATATAAGTTGAGAGGGCAATTTAAGGTAACCCCCTCGCTATCACTGGAAAACATTCAGAGCTCCTCTCTCTGTTAAAGGAAAAAAGGTTTCGCCTGAAGTTGAAATCTTGGCTGGTACACTTGCCTCCAAGAGCGAGCCTCTTTTAGTTAAATGAAAACAGATCTTTTGGAAAACGCTCAGTGTTGACTTGTAGTCATGTAAAATGGTAAAATATGAAGCATCTCAGAAACAATGCCCATTGTTCCTTTGTCTAATGAGCATGCACCTGAAACAGCATCATCAGTGGTGGACTACTGCTTAATTTACATTCACTCCTAGTTCTAATTACAGGTTGTCAGATAACTATAAATAAATAAATGCTTAGCCACTACCACCAAAGGAAAAAAGCTGTGTATGTATGTCAGAATATTTCCCTGGTATTTCACATATCATTGACGTAGGCTTTGTTGCCCTCAACTGGATGCATATTTGAGCTTTTTTTATGTTACAGTACATACCTTTTTTCATGCAGAGGGGAAAAATATTCATTTAAAAAAATGCATATGGGCTATGCCGGAGAGGTTGCCTTAACATGAATGTTGGCAGTGTAGTTGATTTAGAGTACCGTCCTGCAGCTGGAAAGTCTCAACAGAACCCCAAATTCGCTGCTGAAAATAATCCCAACACATGAACATTTATTCCTGTTTGGGTAGGACATTACTTATTTCTTTTCTTTTTCTTTTTTATTAACAACATAGTTGCTCGCTGTTTATCAGTATCAAGACCAGAAACAAGAAACTTATTCACACTTTGCTTGTTCAGTTTGTGAAGTTAGTACATGTAAAATCAATTTCTTGTCCACCTCTGTGCCAAGGAAATATGACTACGTGTTATTTTTCTTAATTTCACTCCTGCTCTTCCTCCCCTTTGCCATATAGGCCAGAAATGCTTCCTTGTATTGTCATTATTTAGCCTTTGCTGGCACTTGTTTCTATACACAAAGTGCCACTGAGCACTGGGATTAATATTTCATAAAGCTCTTTTTTTTCACTGCAGGTAGACATTTGCACTGTATGGCCATGGAATTACTCGGGTAAATGACTCTTGTACGGTGTTAATCAAAATATAGAAACAACCCTCTTATTCTCACAGCCAGCCATGAGCAATTGCCTGCACTTGTTTGGAGTTTTGTTTATTTATTTGTTGTTGCCGTAAACCTTCTGCAGACCATAATAGCTGATCCCAAAATTGTAAGGTTTTAAATTACCCTCACTGGCAAGAAACCTCTACAGCTGCATTGTCCCGAGGCCTTCAGCGCTTCAAACAACAGGCCCTCTCCCAACAGCAGCTGCCTGGTGGGGCAGGAAAACCACTGAGGAGATGTTAGGACCTGCTATCAGAGCAACTCGTGCCCTGTGGTCTGCTGTCTGGTCACATAAAAACATCAGGGAAGCTGTGGATGAGCCGCTGGACAGACGCCAGACTGAGGCCAGAAGCTGTGTTTTCCTTGATTTAGATTGTAACCTCAGAGGTTTCCTTCCTTTCATTGGCTAGTTTCTTGGTCTTTGTACCTGTCATTTTCTTGGACTCTGTTTGCTTCCTCTCCTTCTTCTTTTTCCTCTCCCCCTTCTGCTTCTATGACCTGGGGAGTCTTTTTACTGCAGAGTTTGAGATTTTCTTATCAACCAGCGCAAACAGAGCAGACAGCGCTAACATGTTCAGTCGCTCTTTTTATAGATGTTTAGAAGAGTAATTTTTAGATAAGCCACAGTATGCTGCATGAATTGTCAATAAGCCAGGATCAAATTTGGACCTGGAGTAGCATGCTAATTGGAAATTACAAAACCCAGTACGAGTGTTGTCTGAGCATGTGTCACACTGCTCAAAAGGGATTTCATAAGCATAATATCTGGATTTTTCATTGTTTGATTCTTTGTGAGCAGCAATCAGACATTTTCATAATGGATTGGAATTTAAACTGAACCACATATGAAAACAATCCAACGTGCCACACATCCAGAAAGTTATGGAAATTACATGGAATTTTTGTCTAATGATATTTCCAGAATACTCAGAGTAAAACTGTTTCCTGTCTTTAGTCTACTGCAGCTTTCTTTTACCGGGTTTTGTAGACCAGGACCTCAACACACCTTGACAAACGAAACATTTTCATTCAATCAAAGCAGCTTCAGCAATCTTGGCTGATCTTGCTCTAAGGATTATATATTCAGGACACGCTTGTCTCAGTTCAAATATGAAAATCCAGCATTAACTGAGGAAAAGGGTTTGTCTATATTTTTAGGGAATCCTCAGTTATGGACTTGGTGTTGTAGATTAAAATGTGAATCAGTTTTAGGGAGGCTCAACCAGCATGTGAAAACACCACCGTAATGGGCTAAATAGATAGATAGATAGATAGATAGATAGATAGATAGATAGATAGATAGATAGATAGATAGATAGATAGATA
>JBAJHX010000046.1:3910227-3932298 GCA_037176925.1 Amniataba percoides | reverse complement strand
GGCTAAATAGATAGATAGATAGATAGATAGATAGATAGATAGATAGATAGATAGATAGATAGATAGATAGATAGATATGCATGCTCCCTCCTTTCTCCCTCAACCACATCACTCGCTTTTCCTCCCCCTCCCTTGTGACATTTTTTGAGGAGAAAAAAACAGTCCAGCGTTAATCTCTGTGCCATATGGGGGACTGATAGATGCTATGATGCTAAGTGGCTCGTTCAAACCGTGCTGGCACAAAATAATTATAATTTATGAGGCCAAACCTTCCGATTCATCATAGGCTGTGCCTTTTCAGGCAGCCGCAACACATCATTATGGAATATCGCCTTTCCCTCTCACTGACCTCCTAATCCAATAGAGGAGTGGTTTTAGCCAGACCTACCTCTACACACGCTTTTGTCTTTGGCGATGCTTTGTAGTAATGGCTCTGACTTGCCATGCGCAACTGTCAGGATGTAGACCGAGAGACTGCTAATGAAGGTTTATGTGACATGGTGAAGACGTCAGTCAGACGCCATTAGGACATCCTTATGGCACCATTGTTATGACCTAGCAGGGGAGAACTTCCTGTGCTGTTAAGCCTTAAGTGTATGTGAGCAGACATCATATGATCATTTCACAGAGCTTGAGTGGAATATTGGCTAATCATGTCATTATGCTGTGTCTTTCAGGTGAATATTTATGTGACTTTTAAGCCACAGATCCCTCTAATACTGAATTAGTTCCCATTTTTTCCACACTGCTTCATTTAAGAAAAATCTCTCAGCCAATTTGCAGCTAAATCAGTTTCAATTTAAAAACTAACCATTAGTTCAAAAGCCATAAAATTAGATGGACAATATTTCATCCTGCACTTTATTTGTTATAACAAAGTGTAAGAATGGCCTTTTGCCTGGAAACAACAAGAATATATTAACAAAGACAGGAATCTCATTTCATTTTGAATTTGCTTTTCTTTTTTTAAAAAACACCAATTATTCATCATTTTCACAGCACTAAAGGTGTAATAACTTTACTTTGATCATTTCTCACCTTCATCTGTAACTGCCTTCATGAAAATAAATGAATCCCCTTGCTGGTTAGTGCAGGAGACAACCCAAACTAATAAAAACACCAGAATAAGAACATTGATGTGTAATTTGTTTTTGGCTTCACAATTACATTTTTCCCAAAAACACAGTGGCCAAAGAGTGTGACTTGAAGGCCAGAAATCTTTGCAGCTGGAAAAGTATTTAAGTCACTGATATCCTATTAGACCCTGCCAATATGCTCTATTATGGTCATTTTGTATTAAAAGGCAGTAAATATGAAATAATTGTATACTGTTAAACCTAGTGGGAATCTAATATGATCATACAAGGTTTGACGTCAGTTAGATCAGTCTCCAGTGTAAAGCCACGGTTCCTTTTTTTTCTGAAAGCATTTGGTGATTCACTCCAGCTAGGATTCCAGGTCAACTGAATATAGCAGGACAAGCAGAGGGTGCGTCAACACTCTGTATTCAAAAGTCACTGTAGCATGCCGGCGACTGTCACTTATAAAGAGTGCAGGTGCTCTGAAGTGTTGGAGGACAGAGTCTGCACTTGTTTGCCACTCCAACCAGCCTCCAAGCAGGTGCCCAGACAGAAATAGCATCAGTTGGCAGGACATGTATGTCATGTAGCAACCTGCTAACCTCCCAACCCAGCAGGGTGATGCCAGGGGAGTTCTAAAGCCTTCCCTGACTCCACCTCCGTGTGACCTCTGTCTTCTGTCATCCGTCCAAATAAATCTGAGAGGTATTCACAGAGCGGGAGAGAGGATTCTCTGATTTTCTTTGAGAAAGTTTGACTACATCCTAGGCTGTGACCATATCTTAGGATATTGGCTGACGTGGAAAATCAAATAGACCTTCATGCTGTGTTTGAAAGCCCAAGTAGGCCTCAGATACCACAGCAAGTGCAGACATGGTCCCAGTATTACATTTCATATGAAACTGTGTTAATCAGCTCAGAAATTCCATAATGTGTTGTGCTTTGTAGGGTAATGGATAGCAGTAGAGGAGCATGGATGTATCTGTCCTGGGTTGAAACCTTATTATCTCAACCTCTGGTCATGTGCACTATATGGAAAACATGCAGCTAAGGCAAGAAAAAAATGCAGAGCTGGGACATCAGCATGAATCTCAACCATTCATGTGTGTCCAATTCAGGGTCCCCCCTTAGCTTGATTATGTGCGAAGCTCACTTTCATATTGAAATCAGACTTCATTTTAAGCGTATGTGTGTGTGTGTGTGTGTGTGTGTGTGTGTGTGTATGTGTGGGAAGGGGGCATGGGGCCGGGGGCCTGTCACCAACTCAGTGTGTTTGTAAAAAGGGCAATTGCGTCAATTTGATTGAAGAGCTGTTGAGAATGCTGAAGGCTTCAGCTTTCAGCGTGCCGGCCGGTTTTACGCATCAGTACTTCTTGTATTGCTTCCCCCCGCCGTGTTTTAGCACTGATTACATGTTCCCCCCAAATGTCAGAAAAAGGATGAACCCAGACATCCGCGGCCGGGCCGTCCTCCATTTTGGCTCAGAGTTGATGTGTTCAGGCTAATCTTCTTGAAGGACAGAGGGGTCAGTGGAGATGAACCGTGAATTGCCTCCACCCCGTCCCACAGCGCCGCATGAAATAGGGCCTCTCCTTTTGGCACAGCAGCTATATTTCCATGTTAGGGAGCACCTGTCTCCATGGTGCATTTATGAGGCGCTGCACAGCTGTTTCAGAGGTTCCAATACACACACGTTTTCTATATGATTCATGCCTCTTCCCTCACATCCTCCTCTCCCCTTTTACAGCAATCCCTTTTACTTTCCATTACCAGCAGTGCTACCACAGCCTTTTAAATGAAATCAAACACTTACAAACCTTCTCTTTTACCATTAAACCTGGATATAGACCTCACTCTCTGTGCTCCGTCTTTCTCCCTGTTCTGCCAGATGGTTTTGGGTGACACACTGCAGTAACTGAATGAGCTGAATCATGTTCACATGTAGGACAAGACAAGGGTGAGAGGTGGAACTCTGGTTAGCATAGACAGGCACAGTCTGAGACTGGGAAAGACAAGGATAATTGTCTCCTCAGGTTGGTGACATTATGATCTTTTCGACATGAACACTGTCAGTCTCTCATCCAGGGGAGGAGAGTGGAAATATTAAATATTAGTATAGTAAGTCTTATGCTTTATGAATGCCACAAAATCCCACAGTTTGGCCTCTAAGAGGAGAACAGCTTAAAGAAAGAACATAAGGGACATGGGAAAAATGCTTAAAAGATTGAACAAAGCAATTGTTAGAAGCACAAGAGCTTTGTAATTTCTTCCGGACTCCAGTATCCAACCTATTGTCCAGTCTACATGTGCCTTTTTAAAAAAACTAAATTGCCCAAAGTGCTGTGACTGGTGCACAATCACAGTTATTATTTCTTAGATTTCTCATTTTTAACCTGAAAACGAAGAACAAAGACCCACATGGAGTTGGTCATGGCCATGTGTGCTCAATCAAACCTATGAAAGGATTTAGATTTTTGTTCAAAAAGAGTGATTTTTACTGTCTCACTACACTTATTGGATTGGAGTGAATGGTAAATAATGAAAACAAGGAACATAACAAAAAGGACAATAGCCCTTTGTGCCTTTAAGAAATGTACACCTGGTTATGGAGGCTGTCCAAGCTTGGACCATACAGCTGTGATCAGCAATTACTTATCTCCACCAGCTTCATCTCACCCCCCCCCCCCCCCCCCACCTCTCCTCATGTTCTACCCTCACTCAGCTTTTTAAAGCTAAGAGAAATTAGTTACCTTGGTAATATGGTGCCCATTCTGCCTTGGTACAGACTTCAGCCAAATTAAGACTGATTCATGGAGCAACCACTCTCAACCTAGAGGTAACATTGGTTATGATTTGAACTCCCCTATTTCATGGTTATTTCCATTTTAGCCTGTGGTCCCTTTTCACTGCCTCCATCCTTTTCCATCTACTTGTAGGTACCTTTTCAGGGTTACATTAATTGGGTTCTGTTGTTATGGCTGCATGGTTTGCTCCATCTCATCTTGGAAATAGGCTTCATCAGAGGTTTGATGAGAACATACTAATAGGACAGATGTTTTGAGGGAAAATCAATACAGCTTAGCTATTAGGAGGTAGAGGGATAAAAGGACACTCAATGCCTGAAATAGCATGAGTGCATGGAACCAGGCAACTCTTGTGTATGATTAGCTGCACACTGATCTCAAAAACATTTTATTTAAAAAAAAAAAAGATTTTCCCTGTATGCTCTCTGCAACAGCAGAGCTTTACTTGTTTAACTTTTACCTCAGAAACAGTTTCAAACCCTAAGGATTTCTGCTTCAATACCTGCAGTATATATATAATTTGAGATTTGACATAAGCTTCTGTGCACGGCCCTGTGTGACAGAGTTTGCAGTTAAGGCAAAAGGCCAGCTCAGACAGCGTGTGAATCAACAGGTGCCTTTGTCTGAGTCATAACCGGACAACAGGACAGAACGTGTGAAAGGGTGCTGCCTAAGATTTCCTGTCTGGGCTTAGAAAGCGGTAATCTTTTAGAACAGAAGACTCTAAAAGAACCAAGGGAGAAAGAGAGATCATAACAGGTGATTACTTCACTTTCTTATGAGCAGATCTCCACTCACCTTCTCCCATGCATTCCAAACTGTTCAGGCATATCTGACATAGACACAGACACGTCACTATAATCTTTCTGAATGAAAGTGGGCAAGCCTTTTTGGTTTTAGAAAAGCTTTAAGAAAAGCTTACATGCCAGTGACAACAACTAACTCAACACAGGATGCCATCGAGGAAGACTTGATGTAACTGGGGAGCACAAGCAAGATGGCATAGAATAATAGTCGTCTTAATTTGAACCTTGACTTGAGTTGGTTTGTGAGGGGTTGTTTGTGTAGAAGCTGCTGCTGACTGGTTTACAATGAAGGCTCCACAAACAGAAGATTCTATTTTAATTTTCATCATTCAAGTTGATTACTTTACAGCACAACAAATGGTTGACGCTGAAGTTTGCTTGCACACATTATTCCCATGAAGAGTTAAAAAAGCCATGTGAAGTCTAGTTACGACTCCTGTGAAATAGCTGCAAAACAAAACTGCTGTGAATACCGTATTTTTCGGACTATAAGGCACACTTCAAATCCTTAAACTCCCCAATTTTATGAATTCTGGTTGTGCTTAATGACCTCGAACCGATTTTCTGCGGTACACAGCGCTCAAAAATCTGTCAAAATGTTTTAGTCCGACTTTGGTAAGCTACGAAGCTGCGCTGCTTGATGGATTGTTGGAGCATTACGGCCACCATAGTCAGGAGCCTCGCGGAGTGATACGTACTGTGTGTAATACGCCTTATAGCCATCCATTTACCACAGTCCTCTACAATCAACAATGACAACCAGGTCTCTGTGTATAGATTGTTGGCACCTCTCGCCTGTATGTTATCGCTATAAACATACAGGAAAGACATGCATTACTTATATTTTTTTGCTCTGGACCTTTGTTTGGCAGTGTCTTGGTCTACCTGTGAATTTGATCTCTGCAGTGTTTTTAACTATACTGAAAGTGAGAGCCACAGTCCTTGCTTTTGTCAACATACTTATAAACCAGATTCTGGTTCTGGAAAATAAAAATAAAATCCACATGAAGGAACACCTGCTATGGTTGTAGTTCAAAGGCTCAGCAGCAACAGTGAGCAACAAAGCAAAAAAGTTCTCATACTGAAAATAAACCAGGTAGAATATCAATGCCTTCCAAAATCTCTTGCACGACCAAAAACAACCACAGTGTCCTCAAAACCAAACAACAAAATATGTTGTTTGGGACTGCGTTACAAAATATGTCATAAAAATAGTTTAGCAGCAAACATCCTTATTAGCCAGCATCAAAGTACAAAAACTGCTTGGTCAGGACAAAAGCATAGTTGGAGTTAAAGACTATGTTAAAAAAAATGTCTATAGGACACAAAAGGGCAACACCAGTCCATCCTTATCCCTTACTCTGAAACTTTCCTTGTATCTCTTTTTCTGTTTGGTCACTCCTATGTTTAAAGCATAATTTACCTTACATGTGTTATAATACGTGTTGAATGTTGGAAATAGAAACAACAGTCTCTGGCAAAGGCACTCGCTTTGTACAAGGAATACTGTATCCTCCAATACTGTATATTTTAGTGCAGTATACCAATTTAACCTTTTACATTCATTTTAGTAAAACGAATGCAATCTATGAGGATAGTCTTCAGCAGATGCAGGACTCAATTTGGTGTCAACACGATGTGGTCTGAGCAGCAGAAGCAGTTTGACCACCACACAACAACATTACATGCCCGGAGCAAACCTCTCCTCACACAAAAGCCACCAGCACAGAACTGCCACAAGCTTTTCTGTCTTTCACTTCACCACTTATATCCCTGCAGACAAGCATTTTTTCCCTCTAACAGAGGGGACTCCTCACTGAGTCCACATCAGAACAAAAGAATAACTCCTTACTTACTCAGTGGGAAGCTACCTTTTAGAAACACATTTAAATTAACCCGAATGTGCTGAATATGTCATCTCATTCTGTGAAATTTGTTGCATTGAATGAAGTCGGCTCTTAAGGTCACTTGGAGGCTTCATTGAGCAGACTCTATGCTGTGTTGAAGTGTACCCTTTGATTAGAACCCCTAGAGCATGTGCAATTTCACTCCTCTTTGCAAATTTGAACAAAATTCAATTTTACTGAAATTATGCTAAAAATGAATAAGACACTTAAGTCATTTCCTCCCTTTCTTATTGCATAGAGGTAATTTTGTCATTTGGAAATTCTTAAAATTATGCACAGGACTAAATGAAGTGTGGCGGTGAGCAAGGACAAATCAAAGTAGTCGTAAATCAGCTTATTCTGTAATCTTTTCATAAAACCAGGGAAAGTGCTTGTTGGCATTTGGTCTCACTGCCACTCACATTTCCCTTCTTTCAGGGACTCATCTGGTTTTTAAATTCCCAAGCACATTTTGTGATTCATTTTTTTTGTAAGGTAGAGCTTCTGACTTACAGGTTGAATTCTGTAGATATACAACGGTTGCCACTATATGTTATGTGTGTACTGAATGCCTTAAAACAATTAAAAATATAGGAGAATAATTTATTTCTAAAAATAGCTTGAATGGCTGTATTAATATCCAAACTCTGAAAGGAGATGTGTTATTGCTGATGCATTGAATGTACCCAAAAGGTCTGTTGTAAATGCATTCATTTACCTGCTGGTTGCAAATACCCAGCACGTACACAAACATACATTTTCTTCTTTCTTCTTGTCTCATATTGTATTTCCCTTTGTTCAGCTCCATCTCCCACATCCTGAGTGATCATGGACCTTGGATATCCAGTCACTCTCTATGCTCCTACCCAGCCCCCACACCCTTTGATAATATCAGCTAGTGCTAGTAAGATCTTGCTAACATACTCGGTCATTAACATTTTCCATTCAGAGAGCCTGTCAGAGGCTATTAGACTTGTGTCAGAAGACCTGAGAGCATCAGGGGAAGGTACCTGGTGTCTGGTGTCAGACCTGTCAACTCAAACCAACCCCCCAACCCGCTTCCGATCTTAATAAATGTGGACAACCTGAGCTTTGAGTACCCAAATCAATGGAGCATGGCAAGGTCAACATGCAGACAGCTACTTCCAGTTACAAACTGGAGGAAGTGGTTTATGAGCGACTGGGTGAGGGGTGCTAAGAGCCTCCGCTTCAACTATTACCACCTTGATGTACAGGGTCACAGTGCAGTGATATGATGAGGTCGGTCAAGTACTCCATTATTCAAACAATAGAAATCCAAGGTTGCTTTCAACCAGCCAACTCCATGTCTTTCTGGCAAGCTTCAAGATTAATTTCTTTCCCCATAATATTCCCTAAAAACTGCATCAAGTTTTACTCTCCTCTACCAATTGTTCAGGTTAGACTAACAATTTAGAATAACAAAAATATGGCCTGATTTTTATTTATCCAGTATTTTCCAGCAAATCTGTTCATTCAAAATGGATTTTAGACATGGATCCACTCCTTTGCAGCTTGTACATGCTCAGGCAAACTTTGAAAATTCCCCATATGTTCCTCAATATCAGGAAAGTCAAGCTGTGGTATGTGGCTGTGGGAGATTTTAGGTTGCATGTAAGCAAACGCAGGTGTAAGAACAGTTAAATCACATCCACATGTAGACAACTGGGTAGTATGTGTGTGTTGTTTGTGTGTGGCACATCAGAGACCCCATCCTCTTCTCCCTCTGTAATCTCTGTCTGCATGACATTTTCCATGGGCAAGGTCTCGACCAGCATTTGCTGGGAGAGGTGGTGAAGGCAGCTGGACACTGCTTCCTTTGGCTGCGGCCTCTTTGTTTCCCTGCTGAAGCTTCTGAATAGTCTGGGATATGCACTGTGATACTGCAGAGCACACTGCCCCAGGGCAAGAGCATTATCATTCTTTCTTCCACCAGCGTGCGTTTCCCGAATATGTAAAAAGAGAGATTGCGGCACCCAGAGAAGTCTCTTGCAGCGACGGAGGCCTGTGTAGTCATTTGTCAGCTACATATGGAAACTTGATGGAAAAACATACAATGGCACATTGGAACATCTCATCATTTCAGCTTTCCTGCTAAAAAAAAAAAATCACAATACAAGCACCATTGTGTGCCCTGACAAAAGATGAAAGGCGTTTCTTTGCGCTCAGAGGAGGCACACAAGGCAGTGGTATCAATAGCATGTTATAATAGGCAGTGCTCTATTTCCTCACTGTTTAGACACCTCAAGTCACTCATGCAAATTGGCAATCGCCACAGTCAATGCTCTCACACAGAGGGGATGGGCGCACCTGTTTATCCATGTGGGTTTATTTGTCAAACGTGATGATATATTTTTCAAAAGGAGTCAAAGGGAAGGGTTTGTAAAATGTTTGCGCACAGGCTGATTTGAAGTGAAATGGCTTTCCTTGGATAGTCAGTGGGATTGCTTTGATGCCTGACATGTTATTGTGCCGTGTGTTATTGTATGTAGGTTACAGAAAGCTGTTCCAGAGGCTCAATCTGACAAGCGTGAATGTGTCATCCATATGGATTCTGGGGTGTTGCATATGAAGCCGGCCTCATTGCATGCACTGACAGCATACAAGCCTATTGTGAGATGTGTGACGGGGATTTTATTTATGAATTAACAGTAGAACTGAAAGTTCAGCTGCAAATTATTTATCAGTATGAAGACATGCTGAAAAACTAGGACTTTGTGTCCCATGACTGTGGCTGTCAACACAGCATTTTAATATGTATGGGATCTCATGAACTCATCTGGTGTCAGAACTGTTGTTTGAATTCAATACTTCTCTACTTTTGTTTATTTGGGACTTTCAATCTGTGCAAATGAAAATGGGGGAGGAGGAGCAGGAGGGGGGTTGAGCAGGAAAAATAACAAATGAGAACAAGCGAGACGGTGAGAGATAAAGACTGAGGGACAGAGAGATGATAAACACGCAGAGTGTCTATGTGGCAACTGTGAGATGACCGTGGGAATGGCAGCTGTGGCAGCAGAATAAATTTGAATGCTGATCTCAGTTAATAATAACTTTGTGAACCGGAGCACCTGGCCCAGTCTCTAGTGCAAACCAGTGTCATGGCGGGCCTGCGCTGATTATTCACTAACCTTCCCACCAAATGAATAGGTCTCCCGCTTCTACATTTTGCCTCTGTGCTTGTCTGCTGTGGGGTGAAACGCAACATGCTGCCCTGGTGGTGGGAATAGACAGAAGCATTAACATTCTTTGGACAAACACAGGCCTGGGCTAATTGAAAGATCCTATTCTAACTGAATTTACAACACCATGTCTTGTGGGACACAGAATGGCCTCAGACTAAAAGGAATTATGTTAGATAACAAGAGTACAGAGCGATGATGAAAGAAAGTATGCAGAAACAAAATGAGATTTGCTTTAGAGCTCTGGAAGCGTATGTTGGTGACAGGGAGATCACAAAAGCACTGAGCCACATTGTTCTGCCCCTGATTCACATGGACCCCTGATGATACCACGGCAGTCTCTTCATCACATAACCTGGGAATAGGATGTAGGCATAATGTTGTGCTTACAAATGTGGATTAGACATTAACTGAGTAAATACCCCCCTAGCTCACAATTAAATATGCCACTCCTTAATTGTAGCCTCTCCTTGCCTGATCTTACATTGACTACGCCTAATCTCTGTTTGGTTTGCTCTGTCTTCTTCCTCTTGATAATATTCCCAGTATGCTTTGTAACTTTCCCCGGGCCGTGACTCCTGCTCTCAGGGCAAACTGTACCCCTGCTGGGGAAGATGAAGACCAGAGGCCTTGCTATCATTAAACTCGCTTCCTAAAACAACAGGGCGCACTAATGAGAAATTCTAATTAATATTCTAATTATTTTTATAATTGCCTGTGCCAAGTGATTATGTGCAGGGCCAATCCTTAATTCTGCCTCAGCTACAGATTGGCGATAAGAGCTAAAGTTCATATTCTTGGTGTTCTCTTCAACATGTTAAACTATCAAGAGTAATTAGAAAGTCCTTTGATGATAAATAATGCCCTCACAACTCATTTAGCTTAAGTCTACATGATGTTCTACCTCATTGTGCACATCATCATGCCTGAGGTCATGGGGAAGTAAATGGGGGAGCTGTTAAAGGGATTGAGTTGTTTTTGTATTTATATAAGGTAATGATCAGGGATGTTTAAAGGGTTGATTCACCCAAATGAAAAGAAAATGTAACTTCTCATTTACCTCTAATGTTATCCAGCCGAGCAGGTTTAATTAGAAAGCTTTTATTCACCCAGAGTTTCTATCTCTCTCTCAGATTTCTGCCACCATGCAAATACCATAAAGGTGAATTGCCAGACATGGTGAATTTCATTTGTGGTGCTCACAGTGCTTGAAAATTATATTTAGAAAAAGAATCAACAGAACACAATGTTTTTTAAATATTTTATTTGTTACCTAATATAATTGACAGTGAGGTCTATGGAGAATTTAAAGTATCTTGGACAGTTGCTGGAAAGGCACTGTACGGCCATGTTTGCCAGCCAACAGTCCTCTTCCTTGTCTTCCTTGTTGATGCATCGCTCTGCCTTTGCATGCCACCGCTGCCAATTGCAGCCCGGCAACATGATTATGTATCCTGTAACGCATTGTTAAGATCTGGGCGGTCCTCTGTGCAGATCTGCAGAGCGTTTACACGCAGCTTCAGAGAACCTTTGTTTCAGGCTCACTCAGCAGGCTTGCATCAGGGCCCCGTACTGAGGTGTCAACTGTGAAAAATAATTTGATAAACAATATCGAATTAAAACCCTATCTTAAGGCACATTACTATGCAAGTCTCAATATATTGCTCTTGCTCTTAAAATAGTGGGTGCAGAGCTTAAAAATAAATACAGGAATGAAACATGCCAATGTAGCTTGTGACACTGCATATCTGTTTTCCTGTTTACCTGTTTATGTGTCTGCGTTTATCTGTATTTGTGTGTGGTGCCATATAGGAGATGCTTTATCTGTTATTGCCATGCATGTGACTACTGATAAGACCCACACTCATGGAGCCCTGGAGGACTTAACAGAAACTGTCAAAGATCTTAAAATCAGACTTAACTTGAATGTGATGTCATTTTGCCTGAAAGGAAATGCTGCATGACCATATTATTCACATATACAGCAATATGTTCTCAACACTAGAGTAGTATAGTAAAAAATCTTTCTTGCTTGGAACAAATGGTAATGTTCAGTTGCTGGCAAGGCTGTGGGTGAACCGCTGACAGCATAGCAGGGGTCCTGCCTTCCTCCATCAAGCTGTGTACGGCTTCCTACCACGCAGCGTGACCAGAAACGTCTTCTAGGCGTAGGCTATGGTAGATCAGCAGCAGATGAGGCCTTTGACCAATTCATCTGGACATGGAGGGGGCAGAGAGGAGACATCCCAGTACTCCCCTCTGGGAGAACATCATGGCTGGGCATGGATATGGCAAGAGCCAGGGCGATCAGATACACAGCTCCCTGGGAGAAAATGCAATGAGATCAAAGGGATGGAAGATATTTCAGATGGGCTGTGTTTCCTTGAGGAGTTACAGCATCCCCCTCGTATCGACTGCTATATTAGCTTGTGCTCTCAATCTAGGTCCTTCTTGCATTTCCATATTTTTACATGCAGACAGACAAATCTGGTCATGTGATGTTTACCAAGGCATAATTTTGTGCTTGTTTAATGTGATTTCACACACTCCTACTGCAATTTGACTAAGCTCTGGCCAGACTTGTGCATTGTTAACGCGCAGTCGTAAAAATGAACAGTGGCGATGCTCAACACATTTAACTTGCCCGCTGTGATAATTCCTCCCAGGTTCAACTCTGGCTATATGCTTTACTGTGAGCTGCAAATATTCCTCACAGAATTTCCTTTAATATTCTTATTTTCCCATTTCTTTTTTTTTCTCCAACCATTCCTGTATTTTATGCATTTATCTGGGGACCATGTGTCTTGTTTGTTAGAGGAACAAACTGTTTTGCATTCGCTAACATACACAGAGCATAAATATTGGATTAAGTAAACAAATCCGAGGGGCTCACTTGTGAATGATATCGGCGAGTCGGCCTTTGGAGCCAGCAGGAATGCCACGGTCGCAGTCTTTACTCGAGAATCAACACATGAAAAAAGAGAGAGGCAGAGGGAGGCAGAGGGGGAGAGAGAGAGAGAGTCAAATGGCAGTTTAATCCTCCCTGAGTGTTATCTCGCAGGTGTTTTGCAGACAGTGCTCTCTTTGAAAACTTTGAAATCAGGCCAGGCTTTCATGTGCGGGATAAGGTAGAGAGTCTGTGCCTGGCTGTTTGTGGGCAATAAACATCAACACAACAGTGCAGGACTCCGGCTCACAACTCCACTTAACATGTTATTCCCCCAAGCTCCTTGTTAGGCGGTGGGCATGTTGTTAACTTGAAAACAATCCCAGCAGTTTCCTTTGCTTTGTTCCTTTTGTTGTAAAACTGAAAGGGAAAAAAAGCAAAATGGCATCCTTGAATGGAGCTTCTGTTTTCCTCAAACAGGTAATCACAATGCACGATGAGTCGCACTGAAAGCTGCAAAGAGTTCTCTAAAGTAATTTGAATCGATGTCATTTTACCTTTGGCAATTAGCTCACAGCAGCGTCCCGCGACACCCATATGGATATAGAGTTACATTTCTCCAGCTTATTCACGCAAATGTTCCTGACTTCATTAGAATTGAACCCTGCACATAGCTATCCTCACCAGAAATTAGCCAGATTGTAAAAGCCGAGATGAGAACAGACCCACGGCCCCCTGCAGGCAACCAGTATTGGGTGTCGCTGGGTTTTAATGGCCCAGTACATCACCAGGCTCCAGTGACGGCGGATGGCCTGGCAGCATTTGGCTCCCCAAGAGAATGTGCTGTTTTATTGGCCTCCTCAGTGTTGAGTTGTCCCCTGTGCCCATGTAATACAGCAGCTAGCGTCAGGGAGGGAAAGGCCCCCTTCCTGATTAATCGACAGTGTATGTTTCTCAACGCTAGCTTAGTGCTCATGTTCCATATTTTCTAATGGTTATGGGCACAGTCATTTAGAGTGCTGCTGAGGGAGCCATCAGTCAGGATGTTGCATGGCTGAAGTGGGCACAGGCAAAGAGCCCTTCCAAATGAAGCGCGAGTGTATGAGTGCATGTCTGGCAAGAAGAGGAAGAAGGATGAGGACGGAAAAACAGATGCTCGGGTGCACGTATGCAGTGGGTTCGTGCGTCTGTGCTGTTTCGCATCCAAAAATAGTGTGCATCAGTTTTTGAAAGTCCTTTCTTTCAGCAGCATGACATGTGCCGGGGAAGAGGCTTTACTGAGCCACCCCACACACCTTCTGTTGGGAAAAAGCCTAAGTGATGTTTAGCACCTCTAACCAGGTAACAGCTAAGTCATTCTGACAACAGCGTGGGGCGCACATTAGATCTGAAAGAGAGGACCATTCAGAGCACTTGGCTCCCTGTGGCCTGGCATTATGGGAAAACGGACGGAGGGGGTCAAATAAGACAGGCCATGGTGAGGGGGAGGTTTTTTCATTACATTATAAATCCCTCAGAGCTTGGTACCTCTAGTGTCTCAACATAATGCCCAAATTCAATGTGGCATTTCATAACCATTCTCTCTTCACGGTACTGTAGCTGTGCTGGTTCTGGTGGAGGAAACAGCTCTCTCTTTCAGAGAGGTTGGGGAGTTATACATATTAATCAGCGCCTTGAAGATGATGTTTTCTGGATAATATGCAGGTAATGCACCAGTGACATTGTGAGCAGCAATTTGTGGGAATGTCAATGCTAAAACCAATTTATTGTCAAAATGTTGAGCTTTAACATATAAAGGCCCAACCACAACAGCATTCATATTCACTTTTATTTAACCATCTCTGCAGTAACTGCTCCATGAAAGAAACATTGTTTGTAGACAATGACAAGGCAGGAGTCAATGGTGCAAACACACTTCTTGGATGAACTTTTTGGACTGTTATTTCTTGCTAGCTGATTCAGAGACCTATTATGTCAGTCACTCAGTATTGCAACTTCCAGCAGCATCATTTAATGCACTGACTCAAAAACATTGTAAGGCAACATGACTCAGGCTAGCTACAATACTGTACAGCACATAAAGCATACGGAATTTGCAAAAAAAACATATATACAAAAGAAAATTAGTATTTTAAAATAGCCATGTGAGTAGTCCCTATGTCTCCAGGCTTCTATCACTAACTATTTTGCAAGGATGTGCAGATTCAATTTTATATGCTACTTTCTGGTATGGCCAGACATTAAGGATTGAGCATTTAGTGCTTAAAGATTAAAGATTAAAGAGTAAAAGGAATGATGAAACCACATTCATCAGAGAAAACATGTACCTCATTAACATAAGATGAGAAAGAGAAAAAGACACAGTATATCGAAACTGGATGTTCTTGAATCCAGGATTCAGATAAGAATGATTGAATAAGACTGAGGCAGGTGAGTGACAGACAACCAGGTGGGATTTCTGTATGTGATAAAAATAATAACACTTCAACTGAGCAAAGAGGGCTGATTTGACATTTCAGCGGTGTAAGGGGCAAAGGCACAAGCAAAGGTTGTACACCCTGGAGCCCAAACCCACCCGCTTCACCAGTCCTCACAATCTCACCTTACATTACTGAAAGCAGGTTTATACATCTCCCCACTGCCACCTTATTTCATTTTTTCCCGCTTACTCAGATCAAAAGCAGCAGCAGCAAAGTCAATAGAATTCCAAAAACATTGGGTCCATCCAAGCAGAAAATGTGCTCCAAACATCGCCCTGCTTTGTAAGAGGTTATCAGCCGGAGCAGAGATGGCCACGGTCGAGGCCTGTTGGTCATAGTGGAGAGAAGCTCAGAGGGCCAGGGAGAGGAGACGTGACTGATGGATATCTTTAAATTATATCAGGGGAACGGCACCCTTCTTTGCCGCCTCAGTGAATGTTAAAAACCTCACTCCTGCTGTCCAGTTACTCGGAACGGTCTCCACTACTCATTTATTTTCACACTTGTATGTATGTAATGTTTTTTACACTAGCGGTGTTATGTGGTGTGAGATCAAGGATCACAGTGTTTATTGGTTAGCAGTTCAGTCAGTTGGTTAGTCACCACTTTGGTCTAGATCAGGGGTGCCCACTCTTATTCCGCTTGTGAGCTACTTATAAGATGACCAAGTTAAAATGATCTAGCTACTATAAAAATGAAAAATTTATATTCATTTATTTTATGTTATTGTTATTAAATCATTATTATTGCATTTTTTGTGCTTTTGGGGATTTTTTTTATTTAACCTGAATTTCATCTATAACACATATTGTTGTGTCTTGCATACTGCATTAACCCACATTGCACAATTAAACTCTACATTATTTGTATTTATTATTTGCCTGCTGAATTTAGTGCTTCCTTCATTTCTAATCTAACACTATAACCAGGATGAGATTTCACTTTCCTCTGTACTTTGCTTTATGACCAAATATCTGCAGTTTTTGTCATATACACAAGTTCAAATTTGAGCATTTGCCCCTGTGCTGTGTTTTGACCCGTGTGTGTGTATGCTTTCCACTGCTGTTTTCATTTGTTGGGGAATAACTGATGTACAGGCTCCTAGTTGCAGGCTTAATACATATGTTTGTGGAAATTACGTTTGATTTTCGATGTCAAAAAGCACAAAGCAACATTCATAATTTTTCTACTTGAAGTAAAATTTCAGGAAGCATCACTTAATGTTAAGCAAGATATGCAGCTCATCATTTCACCCTGCTCATCCCTCATCTCTTCTCCCTTCTTCCCCCCATCTTTCGTGGTGATTGCCTTGCCTGCTATCTCTGGGCAGCAGTGTTTGTGCTGTGCTCTGTATGTCAAAAAAAGAGCAGCCTGTTAATTTTATTTTCTGTCACACGTCTGCCTTTCTGCGACGAGCAGTGGGCAACTGGGTCTGGACTTCCTTATCGCTCCGTTCATTCCTGTCCACCCCTGCCAGACTGGAGTCACATCACATATCTGGGAAGCAGGACTGAATTGGATTCCCCATGCTACTGAGAATAGGTCAGCTCACAGTGGAGGAGATTATTTAGATACTTTGACTTTGAATATAATTCAAACCAAGTTGGGAGAAATAGACTGCATCTGAAAACTGTAGACATTTAAGCTTTAATAATGAGAAATAGTTCGACTTTGCTTATTAGATCCCTGGATGATATTTGTATGCAGATGATGTTGATCACTCAGTCACAGTGTAATTGAATTTAACAATGGTCCAAGAAACAATTCAGAGAATGTAATATTGTCTTGACAGCTATGATATTCCTGTTGAGCATCTTCATTCACTCCAGTCAATTTAGTTTCTGCGTTTAGAGAGGGTGGGGTGTGGGGGTGTGGTGGTTCTCAAAACAAGCTTTCATCAAAAGGAGAAATGAGAAAATGATCTACGTGACACTTCCTCAGTCACTAAGCCTCCAAGGAAATGTTTCATAATGCCAGAGGTGTGTGTGTGTGTGTGTGTGTGTGTGTGTGTGTGTGTGTCTGTGTGTTAAAGCATGTGCTTTTCTCATGCATGTATGTGAGCATGCGTTGTTGTGTGCTCTCAGCAGGGAATGCTAGCAGAGATTGTGATGAAAAACAATGAATAAAGATCTCACATTTGGAGCCAGTGAATGGAGGAGCAAATTGTGCATTCCAGAGTTAATGGAGACTGTTCCATAACTTAAAGAATATTTATTAGAAACTTATTACAATGTTTGTCTTGTGCTTCCTTGAATCATTATTCAGAGAAGCCTAGTGTAGCTTTAACAGATTTATTTACATAAGGCTATCTACTTACATCAGCAAAGGAATAGAAATTCAAGATCTTTATAAATCCAAAAACATGAAGCACTCAAGTAACCAAAGCTTTGTAAGGATGAATTAGTAATCTTCTAATCAAATCTACAATCTTAAACAAAGACACTGTATCCATCTCACTCTGACAAACGCAGAGCAGGTGGGCCACTTTGCTATGTAAATCTGAAGGCTGTCCGCAAAAATTGCACACAGCCGCAGAAATTAGAAGGAGGCTTTGTACTGGGGGAAAACACAGACATATTTAAAGCATACAGAACAGGCACTTCAAAGCCAATGGGCACACACTGAAAAACAATCTTCACTTAAATAACTGCAGATGAGTGGGGACATGCACACAGCACGGGAACATTTCTGGTGAATGTTAAGGTGCTGGATGATCGCCAGGAAGCTAATTTTCTTGGGGAAAATGGCAACTGTGGTACTTTGGTCTGGGTTATGTTTGTGGAACAGGATGATGCTCCACAGAGAATCAGATCAGAGCCTCGCAACAACTGCCTGGGGAGCCAAGGTGACAATGTACTAGGGTCCTGAGTTTTTCTGAGATGGCTGAGTGGCAGTCACCAAGACAACAAAAGGACCCCCGTGCCAGAAAGCATTCCTCCTTCCTCCCACTCTCATGGACTGCTAATAGGACACAGAGTGAACAAGCAAAGCAAGCCACAGAAGGAGAGATGGGAGGAAAGATGAGAGCTCTCCCACCCATTTTAGAATAGTTCCCACATACTGGGCTTTCAGTGGGAGGACTGGGCCATTACAGTAGTTTGCCAAGTGTTTTGTTTGGATCCATTATTGCATCTCAGTTTTCCTAAAGCTGTTTAATCGGTGGAGAGCAATGAGAGGTGATTACAGCGAGTTGAATCCAGATACAGTTGGAAAAGTATTTTCAGCTTTTCACCAGTTACTATAAAAAGCTTCATTCTGTTCCGTGTGAGTGATACACTGCATTGTTTAGTTCTTAATGATGAGCACTGCGCTGCAGGTTGGACGCAGAGCCTCCAACCATCGAAAACACGATACTGATGCTCCCACATTTTGGAATGCATTGGATGACATTTCAAACTGAGAAGTCTGTGTTTTGAAAACAGCGGTACAACAGACATTCATGGCAATCTTAGCGGGTGGGTTCTCATCTTCCCAGAGACCTTATCCCATTTCTGCATGAGAATGGTGGACATGAGAAAATGTGTATTCCCAGCACATCCTCAGGCAGAGGGTAGGGCATGTTTGTAACTATGGCAGAAAGAGTTGTTTGTCGGCAGCACTTCGGACTGAGGGTGGCACACTTCAGAGGCCAGATGGAAAAATGTGCCTGGCAAATAGAGCAGAAATTCTATTGTTGTGGCTAATGACATTCTGCAGGATTCATGCTGAGAATATGAAAGACAACCCTGCCCTGCCCTCCTTGAGAACCTCTCTCTTCTTCTCTCTCATCTCTAGATAAAGTCTACAAACTGCAAAGCACATAAACAAATACTCAGAACACTGCCCAGAAATTCATTGTAACCTAAGAAATGCAAACATCCAAAATATGTGTATCTTAATGTATATTAGTACCTGTAGTAACTACAAATAGCTTCCTGTGTGTAATAAGTAGGTGCTATCCCATTGGGGGTGACATTAGAGCTTCTTATTATCCCATTAAGCCCATGATGCACTTTTCCTGGGTCGAGGCAAACAATTAGCATCATTATGATGCTGGCTAACGATATTTCCGCACTGGCTTAATTAGGACTTCAGCCACCGCGGCTAACCATCAGTGGTTTGAGTCCCACAACAGGTGACCATCTACAGAGAGAGACTAAATACAGTGTAGAATTAAATAACACACGTGTTCATGTCATGGGGCCCAATACTCTAGGTAATAGGTAGTCATCAATTTTCCATATGCGTTTGACAGATCTCTGGCTTTACACCTCTATCAATAAAGAAAAATACATGGCATACAATGGCTGAACCAAGACCACTGAGAGAAACTCAGCAACTCTCAGCTACTGCTGCTTAGTGCCAAAGTATAATATGACGGTTTTATCATTTTTGACAGTCACAATACAGCTGGAACTTCTGCTCTGTCAGTCACAGGAATCACCCCCACACACATCGATTTACACAGTGCTGTACTGTACACCCCAACCTTTATGACCTCCTTTCCTGTGATGAGTTAAAGACAATCACCAGAGGCAAGGAGGAAAAAGGTTGTCATTACAATGGGTGGGGTGTTTCTTTTGATTTGGAAGAAATAGGTTCTGCATTAATGGAGTCATTCTCTGGCTCGTCTACTGCTTCAAAAGAGAGAAAAACAAAGGCTGGGAAATGATAGCCGCAAGCACTGTCTTCACATAGGCAACGTATGATGGCTATACATTACTGTACGGAGCTGTGTATGTGACATAGTGGTTCTTACATTGCTATTCAAATGATATTCCTGCCTTTTCCAAATTCAATTCAGATAAGAGTACCATTAATGGTAAACATAACCTTGCATGAATATGTGTAGAACAACATGTTGTAGCATTGGAATATTTGCAGTGTTGCTGCCGCAGGTTTCTAGGTATCACCTCATGGACTATAATTGCTTTAGAGGATGGAAAAAGTTCACACTTACACATTCTGGATGATATGACTCACATAAGCTACTCTTTTATTTGTACATTTTTTACTGCATTAAGTTCAGCCAGTCCATTTCTCTTCATAAAACTCCAGCTGACAGTGTGATTACATACTGTTGTTTCAAAAGATTTCAGACTTTTACTAAATAATACATTTGTAATTTTCAACTTGAATAATTGTCCCTGCTGTGTACAGTACACTACTGTATACTTGGATTTAATAGCACCCAAGTCCTCTAATTAAAGAGTTTTTGGAATGCAAGGAAACAGATGAGCTCTGATGATAATCAAGCCGAAATTAGTGCAAGGCTGCAGTCACAGGTGCTGAGCACTCAAATGAAGAAACGAGGGCTAGCAATGCTAACTGTATTGATTAGCTCCTAGCACCTTGTGCCACACAATCAGCATTTGATGCACTATTGGAATTAGCCACATCTGCATCCACTCTTCAGCTCTGCAACATGGTCAACTAATCATCATCACAAACCATTCAAACTTCTGGGAGAGGACTTTGATTGCCAAGAAGAGTGCGCCTTGGATTGCAGCGCTTCCATCAAGTTTGCAGAGTTTGAAAAGATGTCTTTGAGCATGAGGTTGTCTGAGATATCTTATTTGTGTTTGTTTTTCTGATGCATAGAGCACTTCTAATGTCATGTTATAAATGTAGTTTTCATTTCTTTACAACCCCGTGGGTCATTGAATTTAAGTGATACTTTCATTCTCATCTTATTTTGGCTCACATCTTGAGGACTTGCTGCTGTGGAGTTTTCACTCCACTCACCCGAGACATCACTTCTGAATCAAACATTGAGGCAATATCTTGTCTTTTCACGTAGTGCATCTATCAGAGCCATGCCTCTCTATTTCTATTTGACCATTCTGGCTACAATTAGAAATTTCTTCTATTCCCTCTAAATATACTGTTCATATCATTGCTGCTAAGAACATCCAAATGTCATTACAATCCAGCTATAGTAAATTTGCGCTATAGATAACAAGTCAAAATTCTGGTATCATGACAATACTAGAAGCCTGACCTTTTTAAATTCACATGAGCTGCCTCAAATCTTTATAGGAGAGGCTTTCTGTGAAAAAGGGAGATAGCACAAAAGACTGGAGGGGGTGAGGGAGGCAGACAAGGACCACCTGAGACAGAGGATCTCTTATGTGGGTCTCGAAAAGGACAACAGAGGTGTAATGAGGATCGTGATAGACATCAGGCCGGAGTCATGTTACATCACTTGAGAGGCTGAGAGAGAGGACAAGGCCCAAACAAAGGGTGGGGTATGAACCAACCAGGGAAAAGCTGACTTAACCTGACTTTGTTGGACTGATTCAGCCCTCTCTTTCTCTTGTTTATAGCAGCACAAACCTCCTCCTGAAAGATGCAAAGCGGTCCAACTGCACACTGCATGCTGCTCTTAACAACTGGGTATACAGGGATGACAGCAGCAGACGGTGTAGCGGAGAGGCTACGTGACGAGAGCTGGTGAAACATGAGATCCTGCCACCTCCCCAGTGTTCAAACACGACGTGGCTGCAAGAAAAGTGTGTGCGTACTCTCGCTCCCTCTCTTACCTCTTTTTTGTGTTTCTGAGTGTCTGGTTGATGCTTATCTCCCACTGTCAAGATGGTTGTCCCCATGTAGAGGGGACAAAGGGAAGAACGCAGAGTATATGCATGAGGAGCTGAAAGGTAAATCCTCTGAATGTCCTGAAGAGATGGTTGTGCCTCTAAAACCACCTGCACTAAATAAACATTTTAAATGAACAATAGGTTAAATTATTATGTTTGATTTACAGGGTAAGGCAGGGTAACACTTTTCTGTGGAGCTGGTGGAGAGCAAAGCAGAGCCGAAATGAGAGTGAATATTGGAAACAGGACTAAACACACGGACTCAGCATGTTTCATGATGTTCTCTGTACATGTGGCATCTATTGCACGTCTGTCCGTCCCAGGGAGAGGGATCCCTCATCTGTGGCTCTT
>JBAJHX010000046.1:3866295-3910140 GCA_037176925.1 Amniataba percoides | reverse complement strand
ATTGTAAAGCCCTCCGAGGCAAACAATGTTTGTGATTTTGGGCTTTAAATAAATAAAATTTGAATTTTGAATTTGACTCCAAACGAACACTACTGTTGGTCTGTGTGCTGGATATGTAACAGTTATGAGCAACATTTCTAATTATGATAGATAACAATGTGCTAAACAAAATAATTGCTCAAGTCCTGGCAGGAAAATAAACAATATAGCTGGACAGAAAAAAATGGAGAATCTCTGGTTAGTGAACTTACACCATTACATGTCCAGAATTGTCTTCGAGACTCTTCAAGGATCTTAAAACTTTCATCTCACAGTTTTAATAGTACTATTTTAGGTCATGTTTGCAGCGATGAATATGCAGACGTTCAGTGTTTACTCTGATAATGCTTTTGTGGTTTCATTGATGGTGGTAGGAAATCCACAGAGGACAGGCAGTAACCCCATTAGCACACTGCTGGATAACCATGCAGAGGCCCAGGGGAGGTCATTATGAAGGAGCTGTTTGCTATCTTCATATCTGTAATTAACATATGCAATGCTGATTACTTCTTTCAGCATTTAACCTAGATCTATATTTGAACTAGTCTATAACATGAAAAAAAAAACCCACAAACCCAGAAACAAACAAAAGAATTAATAATGGTGTTGAAACATCACCCACATTCCACAGACGCTGGTTTCAGTCAACAGGTTGAAAGCTGTAAAAAGAAATCACAATGCCAAATGGAGGGTATTTCTTTTCTTTTTTTTTTTGAGATCCTGTTCCTGTTCAGGGCTGCTTAGAGGAGGCGTGTTTGGATTTGAATGGCAGGAAAATGTGACAGGAACGAGTGCGGGATTGTGTGGCATCCCAACGGTACCCCACATCTCCAATGCGGGCGCTCTGTGACGACCAGCTGCAGAATTCAGTTTACACTTGACGGCTCCATATTTACACGGGAAGACAGCGAGAATAAAGAACAATTCAATCACCGGCTTCCACCTCTGTTTTCATTTCCCTGGCATGCAGAAAGATGGAATGAAAGGGAAGGGGGGAGAAAATGAAAGAAAGAGAGGAAAAATGGCGTGAAAGACATTACAGCAAAGCAGAGGAATGTTTGATACACAGTTGGGCTGTGAAGGTAGAGCGCAAAGCCAAATGTGTGTGTGTCTGTGATAAAAACAGACGCGGGTCTTTCATCTGAAGGTAAATACAAGAGAAAGGTCCGATCTGCCACTGCAAACATTCTGTTTCTCTCCACGTGTTTGATGCCGAAGAACCACAAACAACAATTTCTCCCAGTTCCCTCCAGCTTCTGCATTGTCTTCATCCTTTGATAACATCATTATTCTTCGGAGGCACCTTTGATTTGCATTCTTTTGAAAGTACACATGAATTCATTGAGGGAACAGGTGGGGAGCCGGTCGTCTCTGTTTATGGGCTGCCTTGAGTCGATTCCCAGTTAGTGTTTAATTCAGCTATCGGGAGGCAATGGGCAAATGTTCAAACAAATGTCAGCCTCACTTATCAGGGCACTGTCTCATCCTTCAATATGTCAGTATCTTGCCAAGTGGTTCACAGACTGGTGGGTACACAGAAGTTTGATTTCATGGGCTGCTAGCCGAACTTCTAAATAGACAGGCGGCAGCGTTCTCTGCCCTAGTTTGTTTAATCATATCATTAGGTAGACCGTACAAGTCCCAGTGGATGTTTCTCATTGCATATTTAATGCAGTGATGAGCACAGTCAGATTTGCAGATTCAGCTATAACTGCTGGTGGCTACCAGTTAGACGGTGCTTTGTAGAGGAAAGAGAGGAAAAAGACTTCTTGAGGGAGTGTGGAGTGATTGTATTGATATTTGCTGAAATTCATTCATGAGAAATTGTGTCTTTGTTAATAAATGATCTCTTGGGCGTGAGTTGCTTAATAACACACCTGGAAGATATTTTTGGTGTCACACTTGGTTGTTCACATGAAAGTGGCAGTGGTGTAAATAAAAAAAAAAAAGGAGGGTTGACAGAGACGGTCAAACCCAGGCTCCTTTGCTTTCCACTGCTGTGCCCGATCACGACAGGACACAGGTGTGAATGTCGGATTGTCTGTTTCAGAAAGTCCGAAGCTACTCGACCAACTGATAAGTGGTTTTGAAGAAGTATGATCACAGCGGCATGAGACGATCCCTCACACTGTGCCCTGATGATCACATGTGGCTGTGCTGGTGACGAGGATCTCACTATGTTCAGCTCTCAGTACTCTTGCTTTTAAATGAATGTCTTTGGTTAGGAGTTGACTTCCAGCTTTAATCCCTATTAATATTCTGCAAATGGTCTCACAACCATACAAGAGTTAAATCTGAACAAATGCCAAAGAAATTTTGTACCAGCAAAGCACCTATATAATGCGTGTTAGCAGGCGTTTGTTAGCTGTGCTGTTCTTCCACCCTAAATGGTTTACAAAAATAAGACAGAGAGGCAGTGAGTTGTTGGAGTATTGATGGAGAGAAGCAGGTTCTACTACATTTTGTGAGAAATAGCTCCCCATTCTGACGTGATGAAATAAAACGATTTATTTTATTTTTTCATACTTTGCTGTGGACAACCCTTGGCAGCATGGGTTAGATGGTCGTGGTTGGTAATGGGCAGGGATTGAATGTGTACAAGTGGTGTGTTTCTTTTATGAGACAAAGCAGAAAAAAAGCAATTGCCTGGCTTTGTTTTGGTTGAACATGACAAAATCAGAGGTCAGTTGAACAGGTTATGCTGAGCAGGCAAGTCATCCTGATCTATTCAGCATAATGGGATAAACAAATCTCACTGCTTTAGTTTAGCTTGTCGTCCATTCACACAGCTTCCAATTTCATTGGTAACAAGGAAGTGAATGGAGCAGAAGTAAAAATATGCACCATCACACCTCCCTTTGAATCGCATCCTCATGTGTGTGCGCTTGTTGCAGCATGTAAATAACTGGTAGAAATACCAACAAGAATTTTGGCTCCCTTTTGTTGTTTGATAATGTAAAACAGCAAACACTTGCCAGGGTTTCCTGCTGTTCTTTGTGTAACAAGCCAAGGCCCTGACAAACATAAGGTACCAGCTGGTCAGCACCCACTTCCACAGAAGTAATTTGCAAATGGAAAAATGCTTTCATGCTACACACACTGATATGCATACACACGCACGCACACACACACACACAGTCATAACAGTACATATAAAGTGTATGAGAGCCTGAAGCTGTATGTATGCAGACCAGGGTGAAGAGTTTTGAAGTTGTGCAGGTTTGAGATGATAATGTTTTCCAGGTTAAGTCTGGGTGTAACAGGGCTAGCCTGAAGTACATTGCATGCTCCGGATGACTCTGTACCTGATCCAAAGGATTCTGGTACTCAAGTGGGGCCCTGAGGATAAAGGGAAGCAGAAAAAAAGGTATGAAGGGAGGAAAGCTTAAGATGAATGAGTTCAGTGGGAGTTACCGACAGCCTAGTTTTATAATCTTTGGCCAAATTTTACTTGAATTTTAAGCTGTTCTCTTTCATGTTTTAAAACTAGTTTGATAGAGTAACTTTCCGTCTCGGTAAGGGCGAGAACATAATTCATGTTTCTCAACAGGTGCACGGCAGAAGTTGCATATTAACAAAAGAGACAATTGCTGACTGTTTCTTGGGGGAATCAAACGGAGCTTTGGGGCTCTGCAGTCTTTCATTAGAATGCTGATCCAGTCAAAATGCAAGCCTGGAAAACACAAACTTGGTGAAGAAGGGGAGGCTTGCCTTGTCAGGAGTTTGCATTGATATACCATAGAAGAGGGCAGTCACTCCTCTTTCTCTCTCTCTCTCTCTTTCTCTCTCTGTCTTCAATTGTTCTGCTCCGTGGCTTCATCAGCATTTTCCCTCCATTGGAAAGCGTGGGATTATGCAAGAGAGGCAGCATCAAATGATAGGTAACTCACCCACCCCTCCCCTCAATACCACCCCCTCTCTCTTGTCTTTAAGTCTCCTGGCTGCTGAGCATGTAAATCTGTGAAGCCTGTAAAAACACAACTCAACAGTCAAGTCACTCACTGACAGGCAGCACTGTCAGCACACACACACCACACACACAATGGTTTTTGAAGTCAAGGTCAAATGTATGAAAACCTACAGTAGCCCCTACAATGTGTGGCGTATGTGTGTGTGTGTGTGTGTGTCTGTAATATTGTACGTGGGTGATATGCAGCTGATACATAATGGAATATTTCTAAGCCACAGAGGAGCCTTCAGGATACAATTGTCAGTTTCACTGTAAAGCAGCAACATCGCTGCTATTGTGTGCTGATGTTCCTGTGTATGAAAGGTGGGATGAAGTCAGCTGAGTGTTTGGTTATGAAGCCCTGCACTGCTTTTCAGTATGTGGCAGTGGCAATAAAATGCAAAAGATAGAGTACTTTTTTTCACCATTCTCCCTGTTTTGTATTTGTCATTGAAAAAGCATAGAAAATTCAGGATCATTTCCAAAGAGTCGCTATCCATTGAGAATGAGCTACATTTATACTGACAAGTTGTGTTAATGCTTCATTTGCTATCTGCATGCTCCTCACCAACTCCTCCTAGAACAAGATTAGAAAACGTCCAAAAAATATGAAGAGGGGCAAATTGCTCACAAATATCCATTTTGTGCAAAGATGGAACAAATAAAAACCTAAAACATTGCCTTGACAACTTGATTACAAATGCATTTTTATGAGGAATGGCCTATTTATTTTGTACCAGGGTGAAATCTTGCAACAAAGCGGAGCCACTGCAGTCATGAGACTTAACATTTCTGTAAATGATTGCCAACACAGGATGCACTCTCATAGGATTATCTGAGTCAATCAAATTGAAACCTTTGACGCACTGTTCTTTATTGACCTATGACAGAACTTGTGTGGACAAAGTAAAGTTGTTTTTATTGATAGTGTGGGTCTTATGTGCAGTGCCCCAGAAACTCATCTGATGCTGTCAAGCTAAAGCACATTGATTATTGGGTGTCAGTGAGTGAACTGTCTCTGAACCTTTGTGTCTCATCTGAGGCGTTGAGTCGTCCTTTGAGTCATCGTGCTGTTTCTATTTTCTACAGGAACTCACACTGTCCTTTTAGCTGATGAAATCTCTCAATCTCTGGCCTTTAAAGGATTCGGTTCAATATCTCTTCCAGACTGCAGAACTTTCTGATCCTGGGATTAAAGTGGGGTGTATTTCTGTGCCTTGCAGCATATAGATCCAATCAAATCAGTATTTTTTTCATTAATATTTCATAGATGATTTAATTATTCTTTTGAATAACGCTGGGTTGTTTCACGATTAATCCTTTTTTGATTCAATGATAAGAATTGCCTGTCTAGATTTCCCATTACACAATCAGTGTCTGCTCCCCTGACAACATTCCCTGGCATCTGTGTGTTCTAATTAGTGATTGCTAGCATTGAACCTATTAGTGATACAATGCAGGACCTCTTGTTTCATTGACAGACCTGTTGATTATACCCCTGGCTGCCAATAATCCATTAAACACATTGTTTACTTTGCCCATGCAAATAGATCCACTCTTACATCACATGCATGCGGTGATATATTTTGCCCCATTTAATAATGCTATTAAACTTTACTGTGCAATGAAAAGACTGTACTCACAGCCATTAGTGGCAGTGAAGGAAACCAAGTGTGCTGTAATTTGCACCACATTATCGTCTCTGCTGCATTTTACTGTTAATATAATGACCCAATGTGGTGGACAGCCTCGTACTTAGGGTTTAGATATTATTCAAGGCCTGAGTGTGGATTTATATTGAGCTTGTTCGTGCCTATGCAACTGTCACATAGGCATCCCTATACATGAACGCACAATATTGTTCTTTGTGAATGAGCAAGGTTTTTTTAAACACGTTTCTGCTCTTGCGATGAAATATGAAAAACCGTATCCTGCCATAGCATGCTAAAAGAAAGATACACTACAAAGAGCAGTGCTTAATGAAATCCCTCAGCTGATTGCAGTACAGAGCCGAGTGATAAAACATGACATCGTCTTCCCATGCGTGAGTGTCACCCTGCATTACACCTCGGTGGCTGCACACTAAACCAAACTGGCTCAAGTCATGCCTTGCAGCCCACCAACTAATCTGCCCAGCAACATCTTATCCAAGGCATGACGGATAAACAGGGGGGAAGTGCTAGTGAATGGGTGAGTGAGTCTGTGGGTGGTCTTGAATGTATGGACGTCGGGAAAGAGGGTCTGGACATAGGACTAATGACCACAATGCTGCTGACCTAATCCTGCTTGCATAAGCACCTCTGGTATTTTTGCAGTTTATGTTAGATTCATGCTTATGTGTCAGGGTGCTCTGTTGACTACATGCAGTGGCTGCGAGAGCTGATGTGCACCTCCTCAGAAATGTAAGAACACTGCATGGCGACAGGGTTTAAGGGATGCTATTTGGAGCCCGAATGGTGATTGGTGAAGACGATATATAGCTGTGTCCAAGAAAGACTTCGTAATGTGCTCATTTTCCGTGATCTTCTGTGATCCAGCAAAGCGAGCCTGTGCAAGCCTTGTCACGTTCATCACTCTGTCACAAAATTAATGAAGGAGAGTAGAGTGTACTGCACTTTTTCTATCTGGCAAGCAAAGCCATTCTAATGTAAACCTTCTCTTTTTCCACGCTATGTCATAAAATGAGTAACAGAATGTAAACACATTTACTTTAGATATGTAATAAATCCCCAAAACAGCCTGGTAAGCGAATGCATCCAGTGTTGTGATGATGCTACACTGGGTTTAATCCTGTGGAGAATTCTAAATAATCTGTCTCTAGTCTGGAGCCATCTTACACAGGACGATCACATGAAGGTAAGATTTTCAGACTCTTGATAATGGAAGGGGGACAAAGGGTTGGGGGCTGGTCAGGTTGGGGAAGGGGTAGGGCATGTGGGGCCAAGCAGTTGGTTCAGCTATGATAAGGAAAGCCAATACTGTAGGAGAGGAAGCAGAGAGTACAAGAGAGATAAAGACCTGGGATGACTTATTCCATAAATGACAGGCAGGGAGGAGGGAGAATCCATGAACACACACTGACTGAGCTGGGCAAGTGGTTGAAAGAGAAAGAGCAATGCGTGAAAGGGGAGGATGGGCTGTGGGGTGATGAACGCTCATGGTGGATGTCCACATTATTGTTCTGGCAGAGCAATCTTCTCCAATCTTGGCAGTGCGTAATGGAGGCACGAGAGATACCAGGTGCTGTTACCTTCTCCATTTGGAAAGGCAGGGCCACATGCCAGACTGAATTGGATGAGCCCTTTATTGTTTGGCCTGCACTCTGCTGGTTTACCGCCATAGGGCTCCAGTGTTTGCAAAAAAAAAAAAAAAACCCAAGGACAAAGAGGAGAAAGTGGGGTATAAAAATAAATAACAGGAAAGACATGGAACCCATTAGCCAGAATGTCTTTGAATTATGATGATATAGCCAAAAAGTAGTCAAATGGAGCAAGACTGAGCGGTGAGAAAGATTTGACTCAAACCCCAAGGTTAGTCCAATCAGATTTAGATTCAGGTTCATTGTCACATAGACATGTAAAATAGACTAAGTAGAAAGAATTCACAAGGAATAAATGACTTAATGATTCTCCAAGCTTAAGTCGTACGCCGCCTGATGTAGATGATGTAGATGTCTTTTATGCAGGGTAGAGCTCCACCTATGATACGTTCAGCTCAACAAAACACGCTTTGTGGGCACTTGTGGTCTTGTGTGGGACTGTTCCCGCACCAGGAAGTGATGTTCCCAGTCAGGTCCCTCTCAATGGTGCAGGAGTAGAAATTCCAAAGTATCTGAGATGTTGTCTGAGGTGGAGCAGTGTCTGCCATGCCTCTCTCATTGCGGAGTCGGTATGCAGAGTTCAGGTCAAGCCCTCTGTGATGTAGATACCAAGCTATTTGAAGTTGTCTGTCCTCTCTGTGGAGGACACTTTGATGTTAAGAGGGGTGTAGTTCATCCCCTAAAATTAAGGAAAAGGTTTCTGTCCCGACTTCAGGGGTTAGTCCCTCTACTTCCTTTAGATAGGCCTTTTCATTATCATTTTATTGTCAGCTGTCATCATCAAACTACATGATGGAATTGAAACCGGTGACACAGTCAGTCAAATGAGTTTTTTTAGACAGAAAAGAGAGAAAGCAAAGGTGAACCATGAAGCACGTGTAAGTATTTGTATTTGTTTGCCATATAGCATAGTTCTACTTGCACAATATCCTTGTACCAACATGTCAAGTCAGCTGACTATAGATTTTACTGCTGTGTTACCAAATTTCAGCAATTATTCTGGTGACTACAGTGTACTGTGTAGAGAAACTATGAACATAGGACCCAAGTTGATTAAGACCCTGCATTTGTCCTTTAAATGTCCTTAGTAACTGTCATGTCTCAATCCAACGTGTACGGCTCTTAATTTGGCGATGCATTGTTAATAACGCAGTGATTACTCAGCCCTCACCGCTCTTGCCTGATTGCAAGCATGTCTCAACCCACAACACACA
Organism: Amniataba percoides; assembly: GCA_037176925.1. NCBI lineage: Eukaryota > Metazoa > Chordata > Actinopteri > Centrarchiformes > Terapontidae > Amniataba > Amniataba percoides. The sequence continues at coordinate 3,901,619 of JBAJHX010000046.1, read as the reverse complement.
CATCCACATCCAAGCACAGACAAAATGAGTCTAAGACAAATAAAGAGCTGTGAATGGGGCGCGGGGGGGGTAATATGGCACACAGGGACTAGAGATCATCAGATTAATAACCTCCTCTTTTATTAAGAAAACAGTTGTATTGTGTTTGGTCATCTGAGCATGACAAAACAAGCCAATACACTGACTGCTGCAGAGCTGATTATTGTCCATTATGTTTGTTTGGAGGACTTTGGTCGGACCCAAAAGGATTAGGGCTGATTTAGAGACTGAAAGAGGGGATTTGGAGGAGTGTGTGTGTGTGTATGTATATGTGTGTGTGTATAGAAACTGTTGCTGTGAAAGTGTGAAGCAAACACTTTGACTCTTTAGAACAAGACCCAGAAAAGGGAGCGTGGTGCCTCGTTGCCTGGTGACTCCGTTGCTAGCCGCATTGGCAATACAATAGGATAATGAAATCTCTTGCTGTTCCAACTCTCCAGGCTACAGCACAAACAGAGGACGGGAAAAAATACACTTCAGTTCATTGTAGCTTGTCGGATTACGGCTCACTTAATAACGCCTTTTCTTTTGCGAGGGAATAATAGCGCGGGACATTATACGTGAAGGAAAAGGGGATGGCTCCCAATGGCACCTCTGCTATTATCATAAAAGTTGTCTCTGCTTTAATGTGTCATCATTTTTGATAGATCGCTTCAAAACACAAACACAGACAAAGACAAGCAAAAAAAGATTCAAGCTCCGCAGTGCCAGAAGCCCAGACGAAGACACCTCCCAGCATTTGATAAGCCTCCGAAGGCCTCCTCCTCTGCGTTCTCACCTGTCATTAGTGATGAGGCCTTCTCCCACGGGCGGGTCACCTCAAGGAAGGTGTGAGGAGAATCTATTACAGCCACTGTCATGTTCCTTCTCAGGGACAATCATAGACTCTGACCCTCGTCATCCTCTTCCTCTCAGGCTGTAAAGCATCTTTTTTTGCTTATTTCCTCTCACCTGTCCTCTCTTAACTCTCCTCGCCTCCACTCACCTTATATCTTTGTCTCTTTTTCTCCTTGCCCACACAGTTGTTCCCTCGTCCCCTGCTCTCCTCCTTTGCTTCCTCGCGTCCCTCCTCTCACTTATCTTTCACCTCTGTACTTGCGCGAGGTGTCTGAGAAAACCTGGACTCTGAAGTACCAAATCACCTTTTTAGACATGGGATTCAATCCCTCGCTGCTTGGGCGCCGACAAGCCCGATTCTCTACACCAACCTGCCATTTTGACAATTACTGTGAGCGAGGAGGACAACAGCAACAAGAGAAAATACATGATTACCTATACCCAGGTCTGCAGGCTCTACAACAGAAGGGAGAGGAGATAGAGGAAGAAACAAAGACAGATAGCTGCTTGTGTTTTGGAGAATTGAGGGGGGATGGCGTGTGTGTCTTTTATGGCTGTGTGTGTGTGTGCATGTGGAACACACTCCCCGTGCTTCTAATTAGCTGATGTGTTCATTAGCTTCGTCAAGAGATTAGACGTTCAGTCAATCAGGGCGGCAGACTGAAACGCGGCTGTTAACGTTTCTTTCTCTCGTGATTCTCTCTGATGTTTAACTTGCACGAGAAGCCCGAGACGTTCCTGTGATCATTGTTGCCGCTTTGCCGTTTCTACTGCTCACCATTCTGTTAAAAGTCAAGGCTTAAAATCCTCTGTTTTCCTCCTTAACTTCGCTAACGTCACCTTGGTGGCTTCTCCTCTCTTTCTGTTTTTTTTTTTTCATGAAAGCTCGTGCAGCATTGTTTCCTTCCCACACATCATTCATAACCTTGAGGAACCAGAGAGAAATAAGAGACTCCCACCACTTAAATTCAAAAGAGGGATGTTTCAATAGCATTGGAAAGAAGGAAAAAAATGTGGCCCTCATGTATCCATGGTTACCTTGGTTTTATTGCTTTTTGTCTTGGGCAGCAGATGCAATAAAAGTGCTGGGAGAGAAATGACTGGGCAAGGGGTGTAATTGCAGAAGACAGCAACCACACACAGGTGCTGGGATGGTATTGGGGGGCTGGAATTGACCCTAAACCCTCGCTGCACTCAAATCCTTTCAAGGCTATCTGGATACAAGGGTCTCATTAGCCGTGATTAGACGGCCCCTGAATGCGCACGTACATCATATTTTAGTTTTCCAATTAAGATTCTGAGCTTCAGGACTCAGGTATGCTATTAAAAAAAGGCCAAATGTAAAATGAAGTGTCTCTCACAGCAGGCTTGATCAGGCCTGGCTTCATTTGCGGAATAATGAAATGTGGAGGTGGTCATGCATGCATAGAGGAGGGGAGGGAAAAGTGGAAGAAAGGGTAAGGAGGGACGGGAAGGGAAAAATAAGTATTGAGGTGCTAAATGCCTGCCTACAAACCATTTGTAGGTGAGCTGGAAATCACTAGCGAGTGGTGGCAAGTGTTTTGCACAGTTAGCCATTTACTGCACTCTCCCCTTTTTGACAGTGGACGAGGAGGAATCTTTCCCACGTTGTGTCACCTTCGTTATTTTTCCTTGTCACCCCTTTTCATAATCGTACCTCCACTGAGGGCCAGAGTGTTAAATGAAATAAAGACAAGAATTCATTCACACCTCTGTGGTCCTGGCGGGCAGCTGGGAGGGAAAGGGGGGCACATTATCTCCCGTGGTGTGGCCGCCTCAGATAGATGGCCCACCGGGGCTCGGGATAGTAGTTGATACACACAAAACTCAGCACACAAACACAGTGACAAACACACACACACTTGGCTTGGGATTGAACACTCAGGTGTTGTTTGCTCCTGAAATGACACTGTTTAAGGCAGACATTTGGAGAAAATAGAGCTGTGAGGAGGGGTTATGGGGGTTGCAGGAGGGAGAGATCAGATGGGGTCCAACAAAACCCCCATACTTTCACTTTCTGCAAGCCTATAAATCAAGGAGGAACCTTTAGCTTCCCACCCCCCCCTGCATGCACAAACACATCTGAATATGTGGGAGTGGGAGTGTGTGTGTCTGGCTCACAGTAGATGCGAGATTAAATTTGTCATATGTCCAGTGATGTGTCAGTTTTGAGCTGTATCATGCTACAGTATGTGAAGTCTTCACTCCAGCTGCTGCATGTCATTGACATTTCCAGCACTGAAATAGCAGATGAATAGTAATATCATATACAACAGGGAATATGAGACAAGAGGAAAAGAACTCCAGAAAAGTAGACGGTGAAAAGTCAACACTGACTGAAAAGACAGGCAGGTTCACACATTTAACACACTGACACATTAAAGCCTCTACTGTCTCAACCTGCTGGTAGCTAGTTATTGTTCTGGTGCAGGCTCATCAGGGAGAGTGTTGCCTTTGGGGAAGGACACCCATGGGAGCCTCCGGAGAAAGCATGATGACACACACTGTGCTCGTCATTCAGGCACACTCCCCTGGGGACCATAACTTCTTTATGTCACACCAACATTTTTGCTACTGACAAACCTAGTGCACTTTGTGAGGATTGTTTTCTTGTACTGTGAAGTTTTTAATTAAAAGGCACATAGATTCAGCCGAACTTTCCAATAAGAAAATGGCTGCACACGGTTCAGCGGTGTCTAAAATTATCTTATTGACATTTGATTATACAATAAAGACTCCATAGTTTACTCTGCAGTGAGTAGTAAAGTGATTATAGACTTAGACCTCAGATCTATCATTGTCACATAGCCATCATTTTTGTATCTAATTAAATTGGAAGTATTATATCGAATGCTTGTTAGCAAATGTCATACCATTTGCACTATTTTTAATTAACTGAGGGAATATTATGAGAAAACAAATGTAAATAGTGCAGAAGTTTAATATTAAGAAAACTGGACACAAATAAGATGACAGAAAGTAAATACAGTGTATTGCAAGTGATTTTGACAGACGTTTGTTTTCACCTTTTTTGCTTTAGGTATGGTGAATTTTTGAGCCTCAATCACTATTAAAATGGAGAGAAAGCCAGCTAACTCATAGCTGGAGCAATTTTTAAAAAATCACTACAACAGAGTTTCTAAATTCATCAAGAACTGACCCAGAAACTCAAAAATGAACTTGAACTACTGAATGTTTTATCAGGTTGCTGATAGAAGAGTTCTGGTGGACTTCTTGTAACTTTGACAATTTATCAAACATCCAGACATTTTCAAATTCAGTTGCTCCTTTGATACTGACACTTGGAGATCTTTCACATCAAAGCATTGGGAGTGTTGCTGCTCCTCACATACCATTGTCTATGCAGAAAACTGATGTAGCTGGAACTGTGGACACCCAGTGCAGGCCCTCTGACTTTGAAACTGTCTTGAGTCAGTTGTGCTGAGAATTTAGGACCACTGTCAGCTGCAGTAGTCTGTATCATTCATGTGGGTGCGTTTTTATGCGAGCAGCATCTGACAATGCGACACTTATCACGGCTAACGTCTGTCATCTCTCAGTCTGAAGGAGTGTTCAACAAATTGGAGTGGAAAACTGTCGGTCCAATTATTTAGCGGAGTCTGAACAGGTGCCATTACCAGCCACTGCACTGATCGCCTCAGTTCTCTCGCAGATATCAAATCAGACAAACATTGGCATAGCAGGCATACAAATGAGACGATGAAATGTGTCAGTGCATCAAAATGTTGGAATCCGAACAACCGCACAAACTGCACAGAAGCCACTTGGGTCAATCTAAATAAGCTTTTGTCATTGATTGACCCAGAGAAAAATGGAGATTTTACTTTCAAATGAAATTGAGAAGGGAGAGTGAAAGACACAAGATGCTTTAAAAACCTCTCTTGATTCATTAAAAAGTCACTGTCACCAGAGACGAGAGGGAATAGGATTAATCTGTGCTCTCAGTTTGTGTGTGTGTGTGTGTGTGTGTGTGTGTGTGTGTGTGTGACACAGCTGAGTGATTCTCTTCATGTCTCTGAGGGGTAATTAGCTCTGGCGTGGCCTGTGGTTGCTCCACAGGCCTCTTCAGTCCCGGGACTCGGCTGGCTGTGTCATCAGAGCTGTGGAGCTCCGTCTGTGGGGAGAACAACAGGCAGTGGACCTCAGTCTTTGGAGCCTGAGGGGTCACTCTCAAATAATCAGTCTGCCAAACCGTGCTCTTTGTGTTTCATACTCCCTAGTGATGTTTTCAAGTGTCCTTGTCACATATTCCAATTCTTTCCCTTCTCCTTTTCTGTCCTCCATCCTTTTTTCCTCCTCTACCCTTTCTGTCTTTTTTATCCGGTCTTCCTCTTCTTTTCTCTTCTTTCTTTATCTTAGTTCTCTCTGTTTATGTCTTTCCTTTCTTATGATTTTCTCTCCCCTTCTGTTTTCTTTCATCTCCTTCCTTTGAATCTTTCATACCGCTCCCTTTTTCCTTTATCACTATGTTTTCTTCCCTTTGTCTTCTTTGCATCATCTACTTTGCTCTCTTCTTTCTTCGATCCTTTCCTGACCTTTTCTCCCCCCTTATTTCATGCCGTGTTCTTTTCTTTCTTTCCTTTCCCTTTTAATTTTTCTCTTTTTCTTCCCTATATCTCCTCTCATTTTGCTTCCTTTCCTCTTCTCTTTCTTAATTTCTTTTCTTTTCTTTCCCCTCATTGCCTTTCCTTCCCATAGTCTTTCTTTTGAAATACTGCCTTTCCTTTCTTTTCCTTTCCTTTCCTTTTCTTTGCATTTAGCCATTCTGTCAGAAAATCACACTATTGTTATACTGTCCAGTGTAACACCAGTGGTTGCTGTATATAACAAGCCTTCTCCTTCCATCACTCTCTCCATCTTTTTCTCTTTTTTCCATCCCTCCTTATGCTTTTCGTGATTCCTGTCATCGATTTTCCACAACAAGGAGCATGAAGCCTATCAATATTTCTAGCTGAAGAATGAAATCAATCGACAACGCCCTTCCAGGAGTGGTTAAAAATGAAAGCGCACTGGTTTGTTATTAAAAAGCTGGTAGCTTGTGTTCACCCACCCATCTCCTCATGTTCTGCTTCAGCCTGTGTTCACTAACGGCTGGCCTGTGACCTACCTCAGTGTACTTGATCAATATGCTGCCTCATGTGCTTAAAGAGACAATCTACAAGTAGAGACAGTGCTGCTGCCAGCGTGCCCTCCAAACATAAAGTGTGTTCTGTATGATGTGTGACTGCAGACACTTTGTCCTCTGCTCTTAAATACTGTCCTAAATATAAACATGTAACATATTTAGGTGGCCACCACTGAATTTATTGTCAGGGAGTAGAGTCACAAACTGAAACAATACAATAATGTTCCACACTGAAAGCAAAAATATGATAAAGTCTTTTAAACTTTTTGAAATACTTCCGGAAACTGATGCTGCCGCCTTGGTCGTCATGGCTGCAACCAGTCCATCCCCCTCGCCTCCAGTTATTTAGTAAATTGGTTTAAGTTTTTGTTGACACAGTGGTTTATGCGAGTTTGGCTTATTCTTCTACTTCTAGCCGCATGGTGCCAGCATTTTCTTCTGCTCCAGGCTCTCTGCTCAATTGCTTTCGCCTCATCAGAAGTTCCCACCGATCACAATCACCAGTCACAGTGTGGAACCTCATAGAGGGCAAGAGTTCTGTTATTGTGAGAATAAACTCAATAAATCAGCTGAGGCACTGAATGAGATACTGAAAAATGAAAAGGAGGTCCCATCATTTTTGTATATGACGGGCATCATCAGCATCAGCTTCTCAAGTGTTAGCGACCATCAAACATCATTCTTTATATTTCCTTTAACCAGTTCAGTTGGGCTCCTCCTTACCATCCCATGCTATAGTCACGGGTATCATACAGGTTTCATTTGATATTTTCTACCTGATAATGGCTTTGTATTTGGTTCTAATGGTGATGAACACCCAGGTTGAGCCCAACTGGCAGCTGTAATTATTTTATACTGTTGGAGATCTGACATGCACAGCCAGAGGCACACGGGTCAGCTGCCCTGCAACCTGGGCAGCAGATGCTTGGAAATTATGGATGTGCCATAGTCATTACAGCACAGGCACCCAGCATTACATGTGTGTGCATTTCTGGACAAAGAAGACTTGAAATGCCTAACAATACCTGCTGTACAGTATACCACATGGGCAATAGTACCAGTGGTGTACGGTTTAAGTGGGAATAACAGTTAAGGAAAATGAAGTATTAAAGCTCCCTAGGATGATTCTGTTATTCTCTCAATGCTATTTTGAAACAAAGTGTTGAGGGCAGGCTGCAGAATCCAAAATAAGAGGATATCAATCATGGAGAGAAGGGCAAGCAGATGTGGTAGAAGAAGCCAAGGTGGGATATTATATTTGTTTGTGATGACTTTATTGATTTAATTGTCAGCCATCATAAGTTGAAGTCATCTGACGTCCAGTTTGTTTTCTGGTCTTGTCTAGTGTTTCATGTCATCTTGTGTTCAGTGTGATTGGTTGGTTTTGTTGTTGTATTGCCATGTTGTGATTATCGTTGAATGTCTGGTCTGGTTCTGTAATGTCTGGTCGTGTTTAGTCTCCATGTTTGTCATGTTTCTGGTTCCTTGTTCTGGCGTGTCATGTTTTATTTTGAAATCAGCTCCCCCTCATGTTTCAGGTCCCTTTACTTCCTGCCTTGGTGTGTTTCCCACCTGTTTGATTGTCTGCCCCGCCCTGATTGTGTCCACCTGTTCCTGGTTACCCTTTGTGTATATATTGTCTGCGTTTCCCCTGTTTTGTCATTTGTGTTTCCTGTGTCTTGTTCATGTCCTGCAACTCAGCTTCTGATGAAATGACCTGTTCAAGAAAAGACTGCTTTCTGTTTTTAGTAGCATAACAGTTGATGGTTTTAGGAATGGCAAGTTTGCTCTGTCATTCTGTTGATTAGTCCATAGTGCCCAAGGGACTGATTCTGATTACTTTGGCTGGTTTTACCTCACGTGCTACCATGAGGTTTTGGGTAAAATGTTTGTTAACTAGATTGCCATGACATTTTGTCCTGACATCCATCATTTCTAATGTTTTAACAAACAGTTAGCATTGTGACTAGATGTACCATGTTGACTTTAGCATTTAACTCTAAACACAGCTGTGCCTAAGTACAGCTTCACAGAGCTGCAAGCATGACAATAGAGTCTCGTTTTTGTCCCAAGTCTCGCATGCTGCTGACACTTTAGTATTCCCACTTAATCAAGCATTATTTTCATGCTTGAATATACTATTTTCTTCAGTGGACTGCCTCCAACATTGAGGGAGATATTTGGGAAGGCCCAAAATTATATGGAATAAATATCACCAAGTTACCCCATTTAAACCTATTCCTTTCCTACTGTATGTAGAAAAGCATACATGTGTTGTGTATGTGCTGATAGGGGAAAAGTGAGAAATGGGATATTCTAGAAAGAAGAGTTAATGAATGAGACAGTAGCAGACGAATTACAGTGCATACTAATACATTTTTGCATTTGAGTCACGCTGTGCAGTCCTATTATTGCTCTGTGTGAATATTAAGCCTCATTAAAAATGTGCGAGACCTTTTCTGTGCCCCACCCCTTTGGACAGATGGCGTGGTCCACCAGTAGAATGCTATTTAGCTAATTATCAGGGCAGCACCCACATCCACACCCCCACCTCCTGATTATTGCCAAACACACACACACTCCCTACATTACTCCATGGTGTGCCTGGAGGGGAAAAGGCCAAAGCTGCAGCTTTGCCAATCAGAATCAACACGACACCACAGGGAGCTTCTTCCTCACTGGAGAGAGCTTAGAGGACCCTGGGATGGATGATGATGGGAACAGGAAGTAGGAAGATGTTGGCCATCTGGTTGACCTTCTATGCCCGACTATCAATACTGAAAAAGTTCACAGTATTGAATTAAACCAAACTTAGGCTTTGCTATTCACCAGAGCACATGGAGGTTAATTCAGCTTAAATACAGCAGACAGACATTTAGTGATGGACAAGGAGAATTATCCCCTCCAATGTGCAAAGGGCATTTGAAAAATATAAATATGCACATATGTAATCTGTCATTACAATAGAAACAGGAATAATTGGGCCAAATGCTGTGCATGTCAGCAGCCCAGCATGAGAAATGGGAATGCTCTATGAGTTTTCTTAATGGTTCCTGCTGAGGAGAGCTGCTGCATTGAGAGCATATAAACACCTTCGCAATAACAAACGGGGAGTGGGAAATGAATGTGAAATGATGAGGGAAAGCGCTCCTGTCAAAAAGACATGTCACATACATACAAACAGACAGCTGACATTTCACACTGCAGTCAACAATCAAGCCATTGTTCATTAGCGGCACAAGGCTGAGGAAAAGGGAGAGAAAAAAAACTGTCAACATAATAGATCTGATGCAGCACACACACATTTGTACATTTCTGTATGGACACACACACACACACACACACATAGAGAAGACTAGTCTCCGAGGACGACCCCAGATTGGGGTTCCCCGTCTCCCCTCACCCCCCCCTCCACCACAGGCCTCCAGGCAGTAGCATGTTCATTCATCTGCATCCACTGCACAGACAGAGAGAAAGGCTGTCCCACATCCAGACGGTTCTACATCCCTAATGAATGTGACATTTAGCTGATATTTACATGCCATGCATGATGCTGAATTAGCATGCCAAACACTAAGCTTCAGATTAAACAAAGCTTAGCAATTACACACAATCTATCATGCAAAGATTTACCACAGGTGACCCGTGCTGTTTAGCCAAGACATCCACTTAGTACTCCTCCCCCCAACCCTTCATTAAAATGTTACACACACAAGTTATTTACATAGCAGTCAAGCAAAACACAGTATCTCTGCAGGGGAAACTTTCAATCCTGTCCGTCTGTTCAGGTCGAAATTGCTCTGCTGACAAGAGGCAAAATATCAATCAGAAGTAATTTCTTCCCACTGCCTCAGCTGTCAGCGCTGCAGTCGAACGTTGACCCTCTGCCATAATACATTTGTTTACCATTTACATCACTCTCTACACCGCCTCCAAAACACTGAAAGCTGTTATGGCACTAGCAGCGAGAGAATATAAAACAGTGAGGGCATTTGTATGGTGGATCCCTCTCCGTGTCACGCTCTTTCAGAAATGATTTCACCTCAGCAAAAAAAAACGGTCAGAGTAAAAAAGGCTGCATCGCAAAAAGGTAAATTATAAATGCCAGCTGAAAGGCAGACAGACGTGTGGCGATAGCGAGTGCTTTTTACATTAATCAGATGACAGTGACGGTAAGGTCTGCCATAAACACCCCTAATGGAGATGTTACCTGACTGATAGACAACCGGCGGTGACAGAGGTGCTTATATCAGCAGGTTACCTTCCAGACAGCCTTGTGAGGCCCACTGGAGTGCTTGTCAAGGCCTTAACTGATGGGTGTTACTGGCTTCAGGAGAATGAATGTCATTCTATTCAACACTGTCTATGTGGATGTGTCTGCGTATACATCACACAGCTTTTTGACCGGCCTGTGGACAACAGCATTGCTGCCCGTCTGAAATGATCTGCTTCAGTTCACTGTTTAATGCCCCAGCAGTGCATTTGCATGAAGTCTGGATAGAAATGTCAGGCCATTAATTGCCAGCATCGCGGCTATTTCCCATTTTCTTTACCTGAGGCCCAGCAAGCCACGGTGACTTTAATCGATTTTTCACCGGGTCACAGAGAAAGGAAAGCTTAACGCCGGACGTGAACCCAGGTGACATAATTGACATTTGAGGCTAAAAGTCAAGCACTGGTGGCAGCACATTCCACAGTTAAAAAACAGTTCATCCAGCCAGCCCAACTGTGTGACATTACACGGATCGTGAGCTGTGAATAAGAAAGCTGTCTGCCAAAACGTGACAACAGTTTTGTAAACAGTGTCCCTTTGGCAAAATGCTGAATTAGCTGTCATTGTATCCATTTATGAAATACAGAAAACAGACATGGTGACAATAAGGCCAAATATGCGGTTCAGTCAGCCTCCAGACTTCAATTTTTCCTGTCGGCCCTTCTTTCTGCCTCCAAATACACCTGTGCCCTCTCCTCTGTCACTTGCTTTCACTACGGCTTCCCTTGGGTGTACAGTATGTGAGTGTGTGTGTGTGTACAGTAGGTATGCATGTATCACCCTCTCCAAGGTGTCTGGGAACTGAGGGCCCATCTGTGGGCTTCCTCCTGAGCCCCTTGAGAGGGCCACAAAGGCTTCTAATTATCCCTGACCTTCTGGCTCCCCCTCTCTCTGCCTCCCACTCCGGGCCCCTGTGGCTCACTCAGGTCTCCTCTCTCCCCATGCACTCCTTCCTCGCTCTGTTTGCCCCCTTGCACGTTCAGAATAACCCCTCTGCTTGGCTCCAGCCGCTAATTGCTGCCATTTCAGAGACAAAGACGGTGTTTGGTGCGAGGCTACCCTGAAGGTCAGTCAAGGAGAAGGGCTCCGATAACACCTGCGTGTCTGTCAAGGCTTGGTGGGTGTTTGGAATCACATTGCTTTGACAGGCACAACTCTTTGTTTCAAGGTGTTCCATTTGTGGAGAAAAGTGATGCTTCAAAACCGGTCATTAACAGCCAGCAAGGCAGAGAAGAGGCAGGGGTGATGTGGAGCCTGACAGGATTGCTTTTAGTGCTAAAAACTGATAATTTTCAAGCTCAGTTGTGTCCCTGCTTACTTGATACTTGATCTGTGAGCACAACGTTTAATAAAATCAAATTAGAAGTGACATAAAAAAGTGCATCCTTCATGCTACATGATAACTGTGTGCCACATACTGTGTTGTAAAATACATACTTTTTCATTATGAAAATAGCACCCTGGCAAATGTAGCATTTAAAGATAGGATCAGATAAGATATAATCTCTTTAATAAAACACTGGAACTAATTTGCTGTTATAGCAGCTCCCGCTCTTTTTGGGAAAGCTCTTCACAAGTTGTTGAAACCTGGCTGCTCGTATTCAGCAACAAGAGCGTGAGTGAGCTCGGCCACTAAAGTTGGGTAAAAAGGCCCAGTTTGCATTATTTTGGATTAAGGTCTGTGCAGGTTAGTCAAGCTCTTTGACACCAAACTATTTTATTTATACATTGTCTTTATGTACAGCAGGAATACAGGAAAACCCAAAACTGGTGTCACACACCAGTACAGTATACAGGAAGCAGAGTGTTGTTTAAAATATCAGTGTATGTTGTAGCATTAAGAAATGCCTTAAATGGAACAGCAGAGCCTAAACCATCCTCTTAATGTGTGTCCACATATTTTTGTCCAAGATCAGCTAATATAATACAAGACACAATAATGGTTTATTGAAGAGTGGAGAAATTCTAGTGTTAACTTAACAACTAGATTTATAGGAAAACACATGTACAGCCATGGCAGCAGCTCTATGAGTTTGTAAAGGTGCAGCTGTGTTTTGAAAGCTCAACGTCAGCTTGCTACAATGGTCATGGTAATGGAAAATGCTAACATGTTGGTGTTTTCCTGCTGCAATGTTTACCTTGTTCAGTTTCTTATTTTTAGCATTTTAGCATGTTAAGGGATCACAAGAGTCAGTGGCTTCATCCTGTGGGTACCATGAATGTTAAACTCCATTGAAATCCATCCATCCAAAGTCAGAGGTTTTGTACTGAGTGAACATTACCATCTTTAGAGCAATCCTGTTAGTGTGAAGAAAAAACTAAAATCTAAGCCATTAACCCAAATACAAGACTTGGACTTTATTTGGATGAAAAGTGTAATAGTCAGTTTTATATTGCTTGCTTTTCTTTCATATTTCTGTTACTTTAAGCTACCAGTGAAAAGAATGGATGGGTCAGTTTCAGCAAAACTGAGCTTACAGTTTTAAAAATGGATTTATGTGTTTTTGGTAAATAAATACTGTTGTGTTTCAAATGAAAAACTATACCAGAGAGTCACAAATACTAAATATAATGTTTGTACAATTCTGAAGCAGTATGTAATCATAAACCAAAGTTCACAAAATGTTTACTAATGAATCTGAACTAATATTAGCCTTGGTCTTGACAGCTGATGATGTATGGCTTTGGGACAAGGTGAACTCCATTTGTTTCTCCATGCATGCTACAGCCACTCAGAGCAGTCTTGTTCAGTTTATGGTCATGGATGAATGGAGAAAGTGAACATGGGCGGCAATTAAGGCCCAGGCTTATTGAATTTCACACATTTCAAATTTAGATTTATCACCCAGTAAAAGGTGGCCTTGCCGCCTGCCTTGCCTCATTGTGAGGATGTTGAACCAACAAACAGTGATTAGCACGTAGAATAACTCTTCTAATTAGCCTTGAAGTGCATGTTTGCAAATTAACCTCAACGGGCTTTATGAAACATGTAACTTTTAGACGTTATCATGCATTTTCCACCTGCCACAAACAACAAACAATAAGAGAAATGTCTTTTTCACAATATATAATTGTTGAATTTCAAAATTTCCAGTCAATAACCCAACCAACAGCATTGCCATGGAGACTGTAATTATGTACATCCTGATGTGAGGGGTGGAAATAGGCAGAAAGGGGGTGACGCTGTAAAGCATGTCAGAGAATATCAGAGCTTGAGCCCTGCAGTAAATAATGACTCCACTGCCGCACTCTGTCTCCTGCTGAAACCTTGCTGGTCTCTCAGAGAGAGAGTTGCCAAGGAAACAGTGAATGAAATAAATCTACAGTTTCGTGTCAGAAGGTTGAGGGAGACTTGGAGAAGCAAGACAGGAGACCAGGAGTTACGACAGCAAATATTCAAATCTGTGATCATTTGTGTCCTGCCTGCGTGTACACATTCAGAACAGTGATAGGAGGAAAAGGGGGCTGTGATGCTTTCTTCAAGCAAAAAATAAATAAATAAATAAATAAAAAGGGCTTTTGTTTGGGTTGTGCAGGGTGTTTCTGCCATGTCATGGAATACAAAACTGTGATGAAAAGCAATTTAGGGCCACACTCTGAAATACATTAGAGACATCTCGATTTTTCCCTATTCTTCCTTGAAGTCTACTCCTTCCTCCGTGAAAACACAAAATTGGTATGGCAGAGGTGTGAGAAGCTTTATGTGAATTATGACGGCAAAATATGAAAACAAAAGTCCACTTTCAACCTGACTGGATAGCAGCAGCGGTAATAAGGATCTGGGTTTGCGGGGCCTTGTTAGCGTCCTGTTTGTGTTCAGTCGGTGTATCTGTCAGTTATCTGGCTCGTGTTGTTTTACGTCCGCGTTTCTAATTGACAAGTTGAAAGCTGTTGCCCCCATGTCCTTAATCCTCCCCACCAGCATTAATTAAACATCCCTCCCCTCTTCTAATTAACAGAGCATTACGAGAGCAAAAAAATAAATCAGCACTCTGCATACATCCAACTGATAATGTATTCCAAAGTATTTATCAGGCAACACAATTCTTCTCTCTCTCTCTCTCTCTCTCTCTCTCTCTCTCTCTCATGTAATTAGACACTGATCAAAGTATTGCTTGATTTGATAGGAGGCAAAAAAACAGACTGACTGTATAAATTATCAGCAAAATGAATGTCTGGGCTATAGTTATTCAATAAGAAGAGCGTGAAAGAAACTCAAAGTCTAATTTTAGGTTGGTAAAACACATCTTTGTGTTTTTGTGGCCCGTATAAAAGTTTTAAGAAACTGTCTCAAACTCTTTTCTGCTGGTAAATGTTGGTTTTAGAGTAACTATTCGTGGCATCCATCTCCAGAGTGATCAAAGGCTGAAGCTCCGTCTGTCCCTCACTGCAATGATAGTTCTTCTGGATCACATTTGTAATTTGAGCGTTTGCGTAGGTGGCTGAGCTCTCAAACACACAAAGCGCGCCGCCGCACACTTCTTCGCAAAAACCCACGATTCTGCTTAAACAGCTGTGTATTTCTTGGTCTTAAACAGCGCATGATGAAAGAAGTGTCACTTTCTGTCATCCACCCACCTCTTCATGTGGTGGGTCCTGACTAGCCAACCTGTTTTGTTGTTCTGACTCTTGGAAAGACGTACATAAGATAAGACACTGGATTTGTTGTTTGTGACTGTGCGCTCTGATGGTTTAGAGTGTGTATGCATGTCTTTGTGTTCGGCATATGTTCAACATGTACACGTGTTGTTCTTTGTGCTCCAATGCGGCCACCTTGTTTCCTTCAATTACACGCTTACAAGTTGCCAGCAAATTCCCTCGTTCATCTATAATGGATCAAAGGATGTCCTAGCTGCTAGTACTGGATCACCTCAGTAAGCGAGACTCAAATAGCCCGGCATGTCCTGGCACTTGTCCCAGCGAGAGGAATGGGGACCCCGATGACATGGACGGGGAGCTGAGGCAGCGCCGAGCTGCTCAAATATTGATCAGTGGCGCTGTCTTTGAGCTGGTTAGTCTCAGCCAGCCAGTCGCCCGTGGGACTCAGTGGTGGGTTGAAAAGGCCACACAACAAAGAGAGAAAGAACTTGCAGTCTTGTCTCCGTCCACATTCCTCGGGTAGATGCCGCTTCTTCTATCACAGCAGCGGTCCTCGGAGAGAGAGGGGAACATCACCTTTGTATTGACGTCGTGCTCAGCTCTGCTTTCTGACGCGTCTCGGAGGGTGGATGGTTGATCAGTAGAGGTCAACAGGCCATACAAGACCACTGTGTCTGATTTCAGTGTTGTAACACAGAATGCCTATCTATGGCACAGATATATCTATGGCTCTCAAAGTGTTTTGTGTAGGTAAAGAAATTGTAGTTACTGCTTCTGCTTCTTCTACTATAGACCAAGTGTTAATTCCATGCTACACATCAGCATTACAGGCCTCCTGTCGCCCATAAAGCCCAAAAATAAATAACAAGAAAAGCAGTGAAGTCTGTGCTGTGTGTGGCCACAAAGCAGTTTGAGTCCAAAAGGAGCTTTGCTGTACTGCTTGCCACCAGAGAACAGAATTGTAATAGATTGAGAGGCATTGGTGGAGAAACTATTCTATCACCACTGTGGTTATAAAAACACCATGGACACTCAGAAACTTCATCTTGTTATGTCCTCTTGTTCTCTAGTCATCCTTGCATTGTAAGGTTGTTGATGAAAATATGGACCAATTTGCAGTTCAACTTTTATTTTAAGGAAAACACTGTCAAGATGTGGTTTAACATTTATGGTGTTTCAACTGCCTGCTTAAAGGCAGTATAAATGAAGGATTTTAAACATAAAATATCACAGTTTAACAGCTGATCTTAAAATGTCAAATGTGTGATATGAATCAACCAACCTGTGCTGATCAAACCAGACATGTCACATCTCTGGGATTATAAACTCAGACATGAAAGTTCAGCCATGCTTCCTGGTGCTGAATATTCAAAATATAACTTCTTTGGCACTCCAGCTCACCTGGCCGAGTCTATAATTAAACTGAACTTTTTGATGAGCTCTAACTTTTACTTCACCTAGGTAAGCTGTCCAGATGCCAAAGTCAATCTCGCCCGGACTCCCATCCATACTCTCAGATCCTATTTGGACGAGTGCCACTGATTCCCTGCATGTCAACACAGCATCAGGTGCGTGGCTGTATTTCGACTCATCCCTTGCCCAAGTTGAATTTTCATCCTCATGACTGCAGGCTGCTGAGTGCCGACGGCTGGCCGAACATCGCGCCTGTGCCAGAATCCTGACACAGGCTGCAGATGCACAGAGTGACACAGGGTCCCCTCACCCCGCTGGCACGGGCCCCCGCCTGGCCATCTGGTGCCTCTGGAGCAAATGCCAGTCACTCACCACGCCCGCCTACCCGCCTGCAAGACATGGCTCTCCGCTGAGGCCTTCTGACTGGCTTCACAGCTCCCGCTCCCACCTCCTCACCTCCCTTTCGCCAACAGTGACTTATCTGCTGCCCGGGACCGAACCCACGGGACACAGAAGGGCCAGCACACTGCCGTTGTTCAGAATCGGCTCACATGCACGACGGGGAGTTAGTCGCTTGGCTCAAGCAGAACAAACGGGGATGTTCAGAATAAGTGATGTGCGCTTCGACAGATTGTCACTTTGCCTGTTTGAGACAAAGAGGAACGTGCAGCCAGGCAACCAGTCACTTTGTCTTGTCTGCTCGGAGCAAACTGTTGAAGAGGAATAGATGTGTCGCCAAGGCAGGCAAGCTCACGTGGAAACCGTCATCAATCCTTCCTCTGTCAATCAATGTTGGGCTGAAATAAATCTGCCGGTCGAAGCAGCAGGGAGCAGAAGATGAAGGCGCTGATCTGACTGATGACATTTCAGTGGACATTAGCGCTTTAGCCGCCTTTCAGTAAAGCCCATCAATATGAACGTCTCCTTCTTATGGACAGGCAGCACTTTCGCTCTGGTCCTAATTTTTTTGTCTTTCATTTCATTAACTCAGATGTCGGCTGACACGAGCAGCTGTCATTTGTTTGTTTGCTTGCTGACATTTCTTTTGACATGGACAATGCATCAGAACAGTCATAATCTGCGGCCATAAATCGCCACTCTTTGAAAGGAGACACTGCCTAAGATTTGACTCAAGTTGCTTCTGAATCCGTTCCCCTATGTCATCGAACATCCGGGTGATTGAAGTTGAAAGTTAAATGAAACTTTTGTAAATAAGGATGCATGACATCTTTGTAGAAAAGCTAAAATGTTTCGGTTTGTGGCTGCTTGAGTTTTAAACGAGATACTCACATTTCAACTTCTGAGGGTCTTTTTTGAAAACTGATCACGTAATGTACCACTTCTGTTAGTCACTGCAACGCTTTAGTCAAAGACTTTTGCTTAGAAGACTCCCAGCCACATCAAAACTTCTAAACAAACTAATTTGAAGCCAGACTGTAACGCTCCACTGTCTGTTATACTCAGCGGTGTGTTGTGGGGTTGCAGGGAAGAGGTTGACATGAAGACAGATGTTGTTGGGCTATGTAAATGCTGGAGTTGTTTAAGGGGTGAGCAGGGAGACAAAATGATAAATGTGTGTCAGTGAGGCGCAGCATCCCTCACAGAAAAAGTTTTCCTCCGTGAGTGGGAAGCTCGCTGCCTCGCGCTGTCTTCAAGCGGTGAAACCGTGCCAGACAGCACGTTTTTGCAAACCACAGTGGCTCTTATCTGCGAAGCCCTAAACACTTCCAGAGCTCCTGTCTGTCTTGCTGTCAGGGGTTTAATCATAAAAGTGTGAATGTCCGCGCGCTGGAGGGTGATCTCAGCTCGTGTTGAGTCACTGTTTTAGTTTTATTCAGCTCGGGAACTTAATTCTTGTGCTTTTTACTTTTTATTACAATCCTTTTCCGTCTCAGGCTGGACTGGACGGGCATCATAAAGCCTTTGAACAGATTCACCACACACTGCACATACAGATGTAGAAGCCTCCCCCACCACGCTCAGCAGGAAACCCTGTGAGAGGCCGGCGTTCCAGCGCACATTACTATCTTCATCTTTCTGCTGCTCTAACACCCCGTGTATCTAACCCACTCCTCAAAGATAAAGAGAAAGGGACCATATGCACGCACACATTCGCTCACATACCAACACGGGCGATAAATGTCATAGCACTCCCCGGCCTCTCCCTCCCAGATAAAGGCAAGCACAGATGAAAGCCCCTAAGAAAATTCAACAAGGGGACGCATTTGTTATGTTTGATAGCATCAGCATGGAGAGGACAATAGAGATGCACGAGGAGAGCTCAAGAGGAGCATTCACGGCGCAAACACGCCACTTGATTCATCACGCTAGCAGCATCTGTGCTTCCGAGCTCTTGAATCGGAGGAAAAATGTGATCTTGGTAAATTTCGGTGGAACATTCAGGGCGATTTACCCATTTTGCAGATCAAGAGGTCGTTCAAAGTCAGATCGGGTTGAGCCGCCTGAGAGGTGTTTGAAAAGTTGATATCAGTTTGTCATTTCTTGAAGTAAATATCTATCTATGTGAAAAAAGTGTTTTATTCACAGTTCAATCTAAAACCCACCAAGGTTAAAACACCTTACTGTTGTGTCCTTCATTTTTGGAAATGTCTGATAGAGGGAAAGGAAAAGTGGAATAATACACTGTGATGCAGGTGGAGCTGGCAGTTTTCCTGTGTTCAGTACTCTTCATGTCATTTATTGCTCTTTAATAAAGCCTCTTAACAAAAAAGTCTGAAGGAAACAAACAAATACCAAAGGTGTAGTCAAGAGACTTCATGAATCACGCTGACGCAGAGTGCACCCCGCTGCTGCCAACCTCTCCCACCCCCATGGGTAGATTATTAAGTGTTAGGCTATTACATTATGGACACAGTGAAGGGCAACATTTTTGCAAGTGGGCCAAGTTGTTATCTTATCAGATGTGATTTGTGTGTTTGTGTCTGGTGGAACTTATTAAACGTTGCTGTTCTTAATGAGAAGTGAGGAGCAAAAACTGAATACAGATTGCAGGTATAGTACGAAGAGCGGAAAGTAGTCCTCTTTACAAACCTTTTACTTATAAATCTTCGATCTTTCAGGGAACTGATGGTTCCACATCACACTTAATTTACTTAATATACTGTGTAAAATATCACCAGTACTCTGACATACATTACCATTATCTAGGGACAGACAAATGACCTATTTGTAAGTAAGCACCCTATTAAATGATCTATAGCACAAGTACATGGCACAAGTGTATTAGGTACGAGTCCAGCTGCAGTTCTGCTGGTTAAACAGGGAATAATCTGGGCACAACGTAAAGCACAAGGGGGGTTGGATTTAGTCTAATTAATTATAGGTGTGTGTAGCATGAATTAAACCACTGTCATATCCCATTCCCTCTAAAAGCCATGCGAGCCTTCACTTGGCACACTGCTATTTAAGTGGTCTATGAGAGCAGCAGGAATCCAACACACCTTTGTTAAATATGAAGCCAAAAGCTGCTTAGCTTAGGCTGGCATGCAGGCTGAAGCTACAGCTGTTAAAATAATGTTAAAATGTACCTATTAACACATTTAAAGCTCACAAATGAGTTATTTCTCATATGTTCAGTCCATAAAAAAACAACCTTTTTGGCTGAAGTTGAAATCACTTTAATCAGGTGAGGTTCAGGAGCTGGTCTGTGTCCGTGTAAAATGTGCTGCTTATTACTGGCGTTTGCAGGGCTATGACTTGAAATATCGGGCGCATTAAATCCCACAAGAAACAGACACAGTAAGTGACACATTCTTTCCTTTTACCTTTAACTCCATTATGAGTTATGTGAAAGACTGTGAGAGACTAACCACTGACCACCAGATAACCACACTCATGCCCTCATTCATATTCTCCCCATATACTCCCCCTTACACCGGACATGTCTTACATTTTTTAGGAGGTCAGCTTTATCCATGTGCACTGCTGGAATTTCCAAAGAACGCCTACACTTGGGTAGCAGAATAAGAGACAAAATGATGTGAATAGTGTAAAGAAAGAGTTTAATAAGGATTCACGACAAGTCAGTCTTGAACAAATCATACAAATCCCACTATCAATAAGAAATTATACATTTTCCTCTAAGTTGTCTTATTTCTGCATCGTGTTCTACAAGTTCTTATACAGTACGTAAACAACAAAAGAGGTCTTTTGACCAAATGTTCTTGAGTCATGGCGCATTTGTATTTCATCAAGTGAAGCGAACAATGATCGACTAGGCTGCTTACATCCAGTGACAGAGACTCTTTGAAAAGAGACACCACATGTTAGCAATGGCCCACATGTCCATATTTAGTTACCTGATGACTCGTGATGATATCATTTTCCCGAACTACCAAACTATTATGACCTATGAACCCATTAACATGGGTCATGCATTTGCATGTTTTTATGTTGTGGGTGCTTCTGTTCGTCCCATCACAATCATATTTTGAGTAAAATCTTGTTGAAAAAAAGTTATCATACATAAAGCTGTGTTCGTGCATAGGTCCTTGCCAGTGGGTGATTGTGGGTGTAACAGCAATCAGCTACGAGTCATCTAAGTGTTGTGTTCTTCAAAATCAGCTAGCCCATCACTTAGAATCCCTTTCATCCCACTGTATGACAAACAACATCTGCAGAAAACACACTCAGCAATCAGCTTTTTATAGCTTGATCTCTTAAATAGGCAATTTGCTCTTTGTTTTGCCTCAGCCGTATATCAACTGAGACAGCAGTCAATTTGGGCTTCCATTTTGATCATCAGCATCAGTCAAGAACACTTGATTGAGCAAGATGAATGAGTCACTTTGAATCATGATATTATACTTTAAATTATATTCCATGAATAAACATCAGCAGTAAACACAAAGAGGGTGGTCTCTCCTCTCGCTGGTTTATTTTAATTCTCACCTATTAAAATGCATAATCTCCTTTACCTCTGCACAATTGCAGAGAACAATTGCAGCCTGAGAGCCGTCTATTGTATCAACAGTATGATAGCGAGTAACAAAGGCCTAATTACTACCTGCTGGATATGATGAGGAATAATTAGCTCCATCGTTGAGAGCCACTGATGACAAGCTTGCAAGGAGCTCACTGGTGCCCATTAATGGAGTGAAATAAATGTATTATCTCCGATGTTTCCACGTGAGTAGTCAGTTGGACGTAATAAAAGCAAACATTATCAGTATAGTTTGTTTATTTCTCAAGTGCTGCTGCTGTTCAGATCACTTGGAAAATCGTTGAAATTCTTTTTAAAATGAAGTAAACCAAAACAGAGAAAAATGATGACGTGAGCGCTAAATAAACACCTCAGATAATTACCAGAGCTACCCGCTAAGAGTCATGTTTAACAAGGTGCCGTCCTCGCTCCCTCGTGGTAAACTGCAGAGTCCAGCTGAGAGGTGACACTTGCCTCCCCTCAGCCTTTACTCTGTCATTAAACAACTATGCGCACCTCCTCGATCCACAGCTGAGAGTTTAGAGCTTCCAGAGCTCTGCGATCCGGGTCAAAGTTTAATCCTGTGTGGCGCTGCATAAAAAGCTCTGGTTCCTCTGCCCTCCTGCAGGCCTTCCCCGCTGCTGGAGTGAACTCCCCTCCCTGTTGCTGCATGCAACATTCCTGCTTCTTCAGGATGACCGAAGATCGCTGCGGACCATTAGCACTGAACAAAGGAAGCAGACAAAAGAGGGCGACAGGGAGAGGGGGCAGAGTGGAGGCAGGTGCATTTTAATGACTACGTGTGCGTGTGTTTTTGTGTACCGATGCATGTACAGCCCCTGAAATACACTGTTAACGACTCCGAGACGCTGCCACTGAGAGGAAAAACCTCCTCTCTCACTCCCTCTGCAGCTTCTCTTCCCAGATTCTGTCACTTTCACACGCGGGTTTGACAGATTTTGTGCGGTTATCCAGTTTGTCAGTGTGGGGCCAACTATTTGTTTTCCCTCTGTGTATGTGTGCGGCCACCTCTGTCTCCTCTTTGTTACCCAAAACATTACAGAGAGCACCATAATTCAGAGGGGGCTTCGGCTTCTTTTTTTCCCACAGTGTAATTATATTCTAAAACACTTGCCTCTGCTCCAAATGGGAAACAGTGATTATTGCAGTCAAATTACCAAAATAAGTTATTGTAACTTATAGCTAACACATTACTACTAGAAAAATAAGAAGCGCAATTGAATTGCGAGTGGAGAGCGGCGCACGCAGATGAAATATGTTAATAAGCTGCCAAGGCATGAGCGCAACTTCTGGTTAATGGCACAACACTGCAATCTGGCCCTCCAGGGGAGAGAGAAATGAGCATCTTCATCACCACGAAGTCCCCCGTCTGAGAGAGAGGAAGGAGTCAAGCAGACAGACAGCATAAAAAAAAGCCAATGAGAAAGGCAGAGACTGCGTGTTCCTGCCTCCCATGCACATTATCCCGTCAACCAGAGGAGAGGGAATTAGTAAAAAGAGGGAATTTCCTTGAAATATCAGAATAAAGAGCACATGAAAGGAAGAAAGGAATAAAGAAGGGGGGGATTATAACAAAAGTGAACAAGAAATGGAGAGAAAGCGTGTGAGGCATTAAGCAGTGAAGGGAGCAAAAGATGCCTGATATTTTCAGGAGCAGCATGGGGTCGGCGTAAGAGTGGCGCATCAACACATCTCAGGGAAGCCGGCCGACAGATCCCGTTCCTCTCAGCGTCGCGTGTTACATTACGCTCAGGCAAATGTTATGCAGTTTGAAGCCCATCAGCCAGCACCTCAAAGATTCATGGCTGCCTCCCTCTCCCCCTCGTGTCTCTGCAAGCATCCAAACTGAGGAGACTTTTTTTTTTTTTTTTTGCTTTTTCTCCTCTCCCCATCAAAAGCATTACTGATACTGGAGCTATGCAAGTGGGCGTGACAGGCGCCTGACATCAATATCCCCAACACTGTCTTGAAATGATATCACACAAGTGGGTGGGCTGATTGGGCCGCTGAAGGGGTGAATCCCAGAGACGGGGCACAGCAAGGTCACAGTGACAGCTCCAAGCATGATGCAAATGGAGGAGGCAAAGTTTCATGGCGGGGCTGCAATCAACCATCCAGTGTTGATTAAAACGACACGTTTGTTTTGCATAGGGGCTCCAGCAAATGAAATAGCCTCATTAAACTGTGGTCCTCGCAGAGCTATCAGGGAAGAGGGAGTGATAGGAAGAAGAAAAAGGCAGAGGGAGAAAGAGGGAGACAATTTGACTTCCATGTTCTTTAATGAAACATTTCACGACAACACAGAAGTGCTTTGAGTGGCAGGCTGTTTGTCAGTTCAGATATTCAGACAATCTAGAGGGAAGAATGAATGAGTAGCAATTTCCTTCAGATATACTGTTGCAATACTGACTCTGTTTTTCTTACTGTAAGAAATCCAATACAGTGATTGAATTCTACAAAGAAGTATTGTGTGTGTGTTCAAAGCCAGATATACCTTTTTCCTCTGTGCCATAAAGTCCTATTGTTGTCCAAAAAACTAAAAACACATCAATGAGCCACATCCTTGCACTGGATGGTTGCTTTAGCTGTTTATTTTGACCCACATGCACCTTCTGGCTGCCAGAAATACTCACTCATGCACCAATTATGAATTCCTTTTCACCTCAAAGTACTCCCTAAAAAATGTAGTATTTACTCCAGGTTTACTAACTTTCTGAAGCTCCAGCGTTCAGCCATTTTTAGAAGTCTTTTTCTTGAGTTCTCCACTGATATGGCATTGAACTATAATACTGTCTGACGCACACTTGAATAAAATGATGTATTGATTGAAGCAGCAGAATCAAAGATATTATATATGATATTTAATTCCACTTATTTCTCTTCCTTGTTATTAATTGGCTCCTACCCACAGGGCAACTTTAGCAGATTACAGGTATGTTCAGGTTTGTTATGCTCGTTGTATGTCGCCATAGCAAAAATATAGAAACGAGCCGTTAACCCCAAGCAGAGATGATGAGCAACAGAGGTCTGGAAAGTTAATTTCTTTCTCACTCCACAATCTTTGGGGTTTTTTTATTTCAAACTCAGATGTGGTGATCAGACTTCACATGGCTCCCTCTGGAGACACAAAATACTTTATGCAAGTTTATTTTATATTGCAATTAATTCTACTCATAAACTCCTCTAAATGGACTTTAATGTGTAAAATCAGTTCCTCTTTAAAAATGAGCTTGGGACTGAATTACACGGGCAGGGTAGGGGAGTCAGAAATTACTGAGCCATGATCAATGTGGGGATCAGACGATGATGACCGATAATGATCCAACCAAACAGACGTGGTTCATCTGAAATTATGAAGCTGGGTGTGCCTCGTAATGAGTCATCGAGGAAGACCACCAAACCAGGATCTGGGACCCCACTGGGATGGCGTAGTGTGTTATGTTTTTGCCTTTTGGTTTGGCAGCCTTTAGGACATGTTCCATGAAGTTCACCCAATGGAGCACAGAGAATATGAAACAAGCTCACCTGAAACAAGGTGAAGCAAAAGTGTAAGAATTCTTGCTGGTTCTGTTTGGAACCAAGTATTCATCCCCCGGTACCTCCTCAGATCACCTGTGTACGGTGTGTCAGCAAGCTATGATTGGTTGGGGTCCAACATGTAGTCTGCCACGTCCGATGGAGTGAAAACAAGATCTTATGACTGATCTTATGATGGTCTCCTAAAATGTCAGTATCTCAAAAGACAAAAGTAATGTTTAAAGTCTGATCCTGATATAAAGAATATTATATTTGGGGTTCTTGTGGGACTTGTTGACAGTAAGGAGAATATAAAACAACATCAGCTTTCTCCTTTAAGGTGCCCTTAGCCAGGCAGATTCAGACTTTCTGCACAGACTCCCCACAGTTGAAAGAGACATGAAGACTGAAGGAGCACATCGCACAGTTTTTCAAGCTGAAACAAAGGCTAAACAAAGAAAGATACAGCTATCATTTTAAAACTCACCAACCGCTTCACAAAAAGTTGAACTCACCCTTTAATTTTAGCTGTTTCCTTCCTCCTTTTATTTACAGCCTGTGTGTGCACTTATTCATTTGTGCACTTTGTTTATTTCACCCTACAGCAGCCCTCAGGATGTGTGTGAGTGTGATTGCCTGCCTGTATGGCTGTTTTGCTCATGTGCATATGTGAAAGGGTGTCTGACATGACAAAGAAGGGTGTCTGTCTGTCTAACAGCCGGAGCTGATCATTTTGTCTTCCCCCTCCACATGATAGAATGTGCATACCCAATGATGATACGCAGCGAAGATTACAACCGCCCTGTGGATGCCTCTTCATTCCTGTCCGCTTGATTGATAAGGGACATCACCTGTGTGTGTGTGTGTGTGTGTGTGTGCGTGGGTGTGTGTGCCAGAAAGAGAGAGTGTGAGAGCCAAGACAGTAGAATTCAGAGGCAGAAATGACATGGCAATTCAGCAGCTAGTTGTGCATAATTATGCTGCAAATGTGTTTTGCGCACTTAAGAGTTGGCATCATAGACAATCACTTACCCTTCTATTGCACACAGAGGGTAATACACAGACACACACACACTCACTCACACACACAGTCTAATCATGATAATAGCATTTGTTAGCAGGCCTGGTTGAAAGCTCCACTGTTGACAAGAAAATGTTTCACAAGAGGTTTTAGAAATCAGCCTTTATTCACTTAACGTTATTAGAATGCTATGCACTGTCTATGTCCTCTTCCTTAATAACATTTCACGTACATGTTCTGCTACAAAGCGCACAGTTGGGAGAGATGAAGGGAGTGCTCCAGCATAACCTTGGCTGCCTAATCAAAAGAGTTAGCAGGGCCCTGGAGTTGAGACTCACCACCATGTTACACTAGTTGGAATGGGGAAGTCTAATTATGTCCTGGGGGGCTTAGAGGGGCTTCCCTCCTCTCCTCCACCTCTCTCCCACACTCACATACTTTTCTCTTCTTCCCTCACAAACACACACGGACTGTTTCTGCTAACTAGCGTACACCCTGGGGTTGGATGAGCTCTGGCCCCGGCTTGTTTACCATCTCCAGAACCTCTGACAGCTCCACTCTTACCTCCTCACACAGGAGCCTGTTTGGCCGTCGAGGCCAGGTGACAGATAAGCTGACGGACACTCAGCGTCCAGGGCTGTAACGACGCTGACCTTTGTAAACAGAAATAATCAGTGACTCATTTGGCCCTGAGTCCCAGGACCTCTGTTGTTTAAGAAGGTTATCTCCATTTTCGAATGGAGTCTGGACCCTGCAGGCATGCGGACGGGATGGCAAGCTTGTGTGACCTTGTTAGCCTTTGTATATGCACAAACCTCAAAGCTGCCCCTGGTTAAAGGTTAACACTCAACATAATAAAGCAGCTTTTGTAGTTGTTGACCTCCGCGAGCATGGATCTCATCACCCATGTAGGTGTAAGCATGTGAAACCATACAGTCTACTCCCGCGTAAATCACAGGGCAAAGCAAAATGCTTGTTCACTGCTGTTTTTATCGCAGACTGGGCAGTTTGTCCTTGACTCCAGCACTTCACAACAGCACAGTTTGTAATCAGGTGAAGAGCACACTCATTACATTTACACGCAAACCAAAAAAATGAGTTTTTTTTTTTAAAAGTCTTGAATGACATTTCTTGAATTCCACTGACCTTATTTTGAAACCATGTCTTACTTATTTTAAAGAGTAGGTTTGCCAAATACAAAACTCACAAGCTTGTATGTACATTGATCCCTGTCATCATTCTTTCTGTCTATGAAGAGAAAAAAATGCCTGATGCCACAAAGAAAGCCCTTCTTAGTGCAGATCTAGTGCTTGAGATGGAGGGTTGGTGTCTTTTTGAGGTCTGTTCAATGCATTTCAGAGATCAGCCAAAGCTAACATGAGGCTTGAGCACTCAAAATTAGGGTCTTTGTTGTACTTAATTGCTGCTTCATCCCAAATCCACACTGTATACAAATTCTAGGCAGGCTTTGAGTGCCGTCTTCACATTAAAAAACAGAAAAAAAACTGTCTACACTAACCAGTCACTGGGCACACTCAATTTGTTCTGTTTTTGAATGAACTACTAATACTCTCACCATGTTTTACATAAAGGAGCTGCTCATAGCTCAGAATTGACTCTGACAGTTTCTGTGTTGTGCATACTGAGGAAAAATAATATAATTTGTACCTTTTATGGATTATGTGGATGCCTGCTTGATTTGACTAACTCAACCTGCTGACTTAGATTTAAGGAATGATGAACTTTCTCACAGTATTATCCTGCGGGAAACAGAGAACTTAATGGTCATTATGGAGAGGACTTACAGTGAACAGTAAAAGTCTCAGTTTATATATGGAAATGTGAGTCATACAGCATACTAAAAATCTGAACCTCTCCTTGAAGTGTATTAGGGATCCAAGACACTGTATCCTGAAGGGTTTTTTTCTTTGATGTTTTTTGAGAAGAATTTGAAGTGACTGCTGTGGAAACGTGCCTGGACTTTTATTCTTGAAAGCTGCTTATTGTCTTTTTGAGTTTTAGTTGGACTTCGAATGAAGTTACTTTGACGAGGATGCATGTGTGTGTAATGACTGTTCCCTGTCTGAAGTCTGCACACTATTGCTAAAACCGAGTCAGAAACCTGGTTTCAAATACACATGATGAAGAAAACTTCATGGGGAAATTGGTTAACCAACATTGCAGACCAGGTTCCTAATGCTTTGACAGAAATGGGGTCACTGCAGAAAGCCCACAGCACCTCTGGTTATCTGAGTGTATGTAAATGTGCTGACTGGAGATTGACTAAATGCAGTCACTGAGGCCAAATATGTGGCTTCAGACAGGTAGTAAGCAGTTTATGTGTGCCTGTGACCTGCTGACTTTTCAGCATTTTGCTCAACTCCCCTGACTTAGTTTGAGTTCTGTGTTTCATTATTTGCCCTTCCCCACAAGGAAAGCTAACTCTCTTTTCGGAGGTCTGAGTAAAATCGAGCACTCCAGATCCTATCTATTTGATTTCTCACAGTCCTAATATAACCTCTTCCACATGAGGCTTTTTATTACCGCTCAGGGAGACAAGCTTTATTTGCAAGCTGTTTGCTGTAGCAAATCGTTATTGCTCCATGGCATTTCAATTGAATAAGATATCAAGTTATTGTGTCATTCACTGGGTCCCAGACGTGACTCCAATAGGAAAATAAGATATTGAAATAAGGATTTTAATAAAGGGAGCTGCAGATATGATTCTACCTGAAGAGGGGAGAAAATATCCAACAATAGTGTGAGAAGAATAGTATTCCCAGACTGATAGCTGTTAATCTTAAGCACTCAAAACATCCACATGCAGAGATAGAGACTTTGCTGAAAACTCACAGACACAAACTTCACATTTCAGAGCACTGTAACATCTTTTTGTCACACTGTGTTACTATTTGACAGTAATTCCATGTGCTGCAGTGCAACCTGCAAGGTATTTGTGAATTATTTAATTTATTATTTCAGTTCACCCGATATACACCCCAAAAATGATTTGCTCTCATACCCTTTGCCACATTTAGCCTTGTATTTACTTCTGACAAGAAATTTCCTGTTCTCTGTTCAAACTATTGAAAAATGACATTTGAAAATTAATAAGCAACATCTTTGACAGACATATCATAAATCATAAAAAACAGGCTCTTCAACTGCCACATGAAATTAGATGTAAAGATGTGGTAGATGTGGTAAAAGAATACCACTTGAGTCACTGTTGGTTCGAGCTAAAGATGATGAGCTTGAAAATGAAAAAATCTGGTGGTAAGAAGTAAAGAACAAATACTCTTACCAGACACTCGTCACATGTAAAGTGCACACTCACACAAACATTTCATGTCACGTGCCAGTTAAGGACATCTGAATACATAATGTCTGTTTTAATCTTTCAAATAAATACTTTTTAGCTGTTAATGTGGGCATTTTGGTGGTTGGTAATAATTTCATTATTAATAAGAATTCCAAATGGATAGTTTTACCCTTTCAACAGGTAGTGCCCTGAGGTGAATTTACAGTGAGTTGAATTCTGTTCTCCAGTCTGATTTTCTCTGAAATTCAGAAGTGAGGAAAAATCAGCGACTCTCTCTATTTGCATTCACTGCTCATTTTAATACCTTTTAGCATGTTGCATCTACAGATATATAAAGGCGGTCTTCATCAAGTGGAAATGAACAATTTAGAGAGCGATTTTGTGAATTTGACCGGAAACATTAAGAAACCCTCTGGACTAAAAGAGATTCACGCCACGGAAACTTCCACAGAGTTAAAGTGACTGGACGGGCATGATTTGGAGGCCGAGTTATCAGTGAACCTCAGCAAAGTACAGTCAAGACTGCACAAAGCCTGAGGGCCCCAAGTGTGCCTCTGCTGCTGCCATGGCAATATTTCACCAAACCTGCGATGTGTCCACACTGATCTGTTTGTGGCTAAAATGTTTGGACTCACACAGACACTTTTCTTTATCTGCTCGCTGTCAAAACTGTTGTGGGACACCCGGCACGACAACACACACTACCTCACATCAGGCAAACACAGACAAACAGACAGACTCTTTTGTCATCCAGCTGACAAACATGTACACACCTGCACACACACACACACACCTTATCACAGTGGTGGGAGGTGGTTTTGAAGCTGTGACAAACTGTCCAGCCAGCTGAGGCTATCCATGGAGAGCTTTTCCGTTCCGTTGTTTGATGCTGTTTTAGTAATTAACTCAGACAAAAGCTCCAGCGGCTCCCTTCTGATGTTCACTCAACACACACACACACACACACACACCCATAAACACACATTCCACATCTATCCTCTGATAAACAGGGAGTCTGGGGACGTGAAGAATGTGTCGACAGCATGAACAGCTTCATTCAGAAATAGTTTCAAAATGAGCATGTGGGAAACTGTGGGAATCTTTGTTAGTGGATGTGTGAGGATTTGATCGTACTTATAGTGTCAGATCCTAAACATTCGCCTCACACCCTTCTACAGAGCCCCAAACATGAGCTTCACGCAGCAATACGTGGACTTCTCTGCAATGTAAGTATGTCAGCACGTGATAATTCACTGTAAACTGTTAACAGCAGCACTAGTACAGTGAGAAACTGCAAAAAAATTAGATGTTGTTTCTGGAACTGGTTCATTTCCATACTGTCTGAAGAATAATTCACATTTGCCAAATTGCTTTAGTGGCTAATGCATATTTCAAAGAAGAATCCCAATTTAGTATATTACTCCTCTTAAGCTGGGGGACTCACAAAGCCGAGATATCCTTACTTTTAGTTTTAGTCCCTTGTTTCTGGATCCTACATTTCCCATCATGCAACTTGAGAGAGTATTTTTTATGAGACTTTCCTGCTAACAGCCCACTTCTTTCAAACTCCAGACCTCCACTGTGAACATGTAGCATCTAGTTTAAACTGGGCCAGTCTTGGGGTTCAAAGTTCACATCTTACCTCAACACAATACTGAGATAACAATCCCACCACAAGCTCCACTCAGTAGCCGCTCTGAGGCTTTCTGTCTTATCACATGATTATCACATCAATCGAATTTTGAATCTCGACTTTGTATTTGTGAATACAGAGATTTCAGTCCTGGCTGAACACACACGGTTACTTCTCGTATGAGCAAGTTCAGTTTAACACCACAACTCCCAGAATCCCATGAGCCACAGCAATCTGATTTCATGGATAACACACGAGTAGTTTTCCACGCAACAGTAGGATGGGTCGGTTAGCTCGATGAGGAGTCGGAGGTGAGCAGCCTGTCGCCTGCAGCGCCTCATCTAACAGCTCACTGCTCCTTCTTGTTCCACTGAACCCTGCAAAAATCCAAAGTGACCCGCTGATGAAAAATGACAAACATGACTGTTGTCTTGTTTTTCAGAGGCAGCTCTGATTAACACTTACAATCACTGCTATCTCAGTGATGAATCCACTGCATTTCTCCCTCTGCTGATGAAGATCTAAAGAAGACGAAGAGCAACAAAATGGATTTTGTGGTGATGTTGTTTCATTAATTAGATGTTTTTCTTTGAAGTTGCAGGCTGTTGCAATCCCTCCTAATTTATAGAGAGGAGTACCGACACACTAACATACAGCCAGTCATCAGCCTCCCCTTTTGCACACAAACAGCACAAATGACAGACTTTGTTGCTCTTATAAGGGACCATAACAGTATTCACAGTTGCCACCATGAGGCTCAGGCAAACTTGTACTTTTCAAACTTCAAATCAGAGCACACCACTTTATTTATTTAAGTCTGTTTCTCCCCTCTTTTCTTGAGAGTTTGGTGAAACAGGAGAGCTGTGTTTTCATGTTTGGAGAGAGGGTTTCCTTGGCGAATGACTGAATGCGCCTCTCATGTGGTGAACCTGTGTTTGAGGAAGGTGAACCTCGGTCCGTGCTGTTTGGATCAGCCTTCCCTGTCCTCCTTTGGTCTGACATCTTACCCTCATACTTTTATAGGAGGGCTAACAAGTTTATGTTCAAAGGGTTTTATAAAATTAACAATGTCTTCCTCACTGTAAACATTACCTTTTGTGGGTACATCAACCCTGAAATTCGGCAACTGATTTTATTAACCCTAACCCCTTTCAATCCTCGATTTAAAAAGCAATAAAAGCTCCAGTTTCCACAAACGTCTTATTAAATCATCCAATTTTCGAGGTAAACCCTCAAAACCCACCAGGCCCGCTCAGCTGAGCTTCAAACTGCCCTCTCCAAGGAAAAAAAAAAAACGTCACCCACAGTCAAAAGCCTAATAAATTCCAAGCATTGCGTCATGTAGCCGAGCCAAGAAAAACATACCACATGTATTGGTATCAGAGGAGCTTTGGGAGAGGGTGGGTTGTCCGTGGCAGACTGTCAGAGTCATTTCCAAAGCAGCATCATATCTAAGTGAGGTCATTTAGCCGAGTCACCCCCTGAAGTGAATTGCCTACAAGGCCCCTAATAACTTTATTACCACATATATCAAGGCCAGGCTTTGGTCTCTCTCAAATTTGTGGGAGACTTGGAAGCCATCTGTGAGCCGCTGTGCAGCTCTTCCGCTCTCTCCTCATTCGTTTGACCTACAGTCATCGTTGGCTTCTGTTTCCCTTTTTTTTCTCTCTTCTTTGTTTCCCTGCCTGTCTTCATTAAACTTGTCAAGTTCCTGCTGCAGCTATGTCAGCTCTGTATTATGCTCCGCCGTTCTCATCATCGTGCCCTTCAGTTGCCAGGAAACTGTGTATGACAAAGACATGTGACGACGCAGAGAACACCTCGCACAAAATAAACAGTTTAAACACAGTTGTTATAGAAAGTATATGGAAAGTTTTAGAGTGAAGGTGGAGAGCAATTAGGGTGAATTTAAAGTGTATTTTTAATTTACTCCTCAGTGTGAATTTGTGAACACCTTGGTGTCTAAGGCAACCACTGGTTTAGATTACTGACTCTTTCAGTGCAGTGAGGATATCCAGTGATGGACAAAAAGCAAATTAAAGACAAAAAGCCTTGTGCCATCACTTTACTCCACTGTCACTGCTGAAAAAATGATCTGATTTATGATGTGACAACACTTAAAAATGGCTCCATCAAGGTTGGGAAAAGATTGTGGTTTCAGGGTTTGTTGTCATGGTTACACTAATAATCATGTTGTTAAGGTATGGGAATGATTGTGCACATTCACAGATGGAAATGGGAAAGGAGAGGTCTGTTAAAGACAATTTTTTGAGCCATCCATCCACCCCGACCTCCTCCCTATGCAGACTTTGCCACTCTCTAACAACGGCACACTGACTGACTGACATGCAGTCATCCCAAACTTACTGAGGTCAGAGCTCTGTGCAGGTCAGTTCTTCCACACCAAATTGGGGAAAGTATTTATTTGTGGCCCTGGTTTTGCGCAGGGAGCATTGTTGCTGCAGGAGGAACTACAAACCCCCACTGCTGCTACACAGAGTTGTCTGTGTTCATTAACCTGCTTTATATTGCTCAGTTCAATTGAACTGGTTTCTTTTCCCCTTTGGAATAATTCATTTATCTCAACACAGCAATTGCAGTTTAGTAATGGAGGGTGCTACTGCATTTTTCCTAAGCAAATACATACAGTATAGAGACAACAGAAATGATAATGAAAATAATAACATGGACTGTATTGTGAGTTATATCACTATAAAAAAAAGGTGATGGTGTTTTTATTGGGGTCTAACTATATGCATGTGTATGCTTTGGAGAGCTGACAGCTGATTATCTATTTCTGCATCACGTCCTGACTGTATCAAGATCCTTTCATCGCCAAACTCAGATAAACAACTCTGTGCAACTATGCACTTTTAAACTTACACACTTAGGAAACAGAGAGTGGTGAATCTGATTATGAATAATAAATGGACTTAGAAAAAAATACATTATTTCAGCTACTGATAGCTAAGTCACATAAATCAATTTTTAAAAATGTGCTCTCACCAGTCACAGAAGAAAGATCTGCATGTACTTTTGGTTCACAACAAAGCAGTCAGTCACCTTGTCAGTGATCAGTCCAGTGCAACAGCAAATCGATTCATTGTGACAAATCACATCTGCCGACTCTTAGTTGAAACAGCTAAAGTTCAAGTCTGCCACACAAGAGTTTTGGGGGAAACAGCTTGTGTAACATTTGGTTTTATCCTTTTATTTTAAGTAGTTATTTCTTTATTTCACTTTCTTCCTTCCTCTCAGCCATTTCTTGGAATATATATTTTCCATCGTTCAATCAGTTATTTCCAAGGTAAGACAATGTGGATAAGACTTCTTTCATAAACAATTCATCACAAGGATCATTTCATTTTCTATTTTGGCTCCATAAATCAACTACTTGCTTCCAATATGATAACAGAAGCATCATTTATGGAGCTTTCTGTCATATTGCAGGATCCTCCTCTTTAGATGGACTTCAGTTGTCAAGGGATTGTCAGTGTCAGCTTCCACACCAACATGGATAAGATGTCCTTAATGTGTTGCAGAAAAGGAAGTTTAAATAAATATAATTCATGACAAGTGGGTAACTCCACCTTGTGAAGAGATGCATGATTGAAAGCTGCAGCACCAGCACAGCTTGTTAACTGCACAGTCCTTGTTGTGAGATATTACCTGTCCTGTTCACCTTTAAACACCTTTGAACTTGAAAATGTGATCACCAACACCTTAAAGTTCTCTACCCCTCTCTCTCTCTCCACAGCGCTCCAGCCCGGCCTCCTTGTGTTTCTTCATTAGTCTTCTTCTGTTTGAGTCTTCTTTTTGTTGGTCTTTGTAGTGTAAAACACTGATAACAAAGAGGGATGGGTTGCTCAGTCAAAGCTTGGTTGTTCTCTGGTTGTTTGTCCGCCATTGCCTCCGCCCACTGAAGATACTGAGCTTGATAGAGTGAGAGCATGTGAGGTGAAGGGAAGCTTCCCACAGTGAATGTACAAGCAGTCATTCACACTCCACCTGCATCTGACTGGTTGTTTCGATTCGGGCACAGTGGATTCTTGCCAATCAGGAGCAGAGGGTGGAGCCATAGAAGTCTGATCTGGGACGTTTTCAAAGATTATCTGAGTTATGTTCTACTGTCAGGACATCTTGACAGTTTTAGCAAATATGACAAAAGGTTATTTTTATAAGGGTTCCCGACTTCAGCTTTAACAGTCAAGAAATATTTCAGACGGGAAACAGGAGCGGTGGATTTTATGCCCTTCACACGCAGAGGCAGCTCCATCAGTTCATCCCCACAGACAGCGAGCCTGCCGTATGTGTTGGCTTTTCAGAGCAGTGAAGGAACACTATATCAAATGCCATCAGTCCTACTTGTCACCCCGCTGCCCATTATATCCTGTCAATGTGTGACACACATTTCAATGCGACGTCCCGTCAGTTGTTTCAAAACCAAAACAAGGGCGGCTGATCCGCCACGCAGCGGACGACATAAAATCGATACGGGGGGCACGTATTTGTGGGTCGCTCCATGGCCACAGAGCTAATGA